>ML798206.1:91711-131173 GCA_009831015.1 Picea engelmannii | reverse complement strand
TTTATTGCTTTTTTACTACAAGGTTTGACGAAGAGGACACTACCTTGGCTTGGTGGCCAGAGCTAATAGCGTTACCCACTAGTATCTTTGCAGAAATGAGAAGGCTGGCTCGTGATGAGACCCCCTTTCCTTTGGCCATGCAACCAAAGGTCACTGCCCTGGTTTGGTGACCAGATAGTGGCAATTTCATACTGCTAAATACCTATGAACATAATAGGCCAACTCGTGATGAGACCTCCCATCCTCTTGGTTAGGACGTGCATTTATTTATTTATCATTTTTCTTAGGGTCCCTTAGTTTCTTATCGAGAGGCTTTTTATTGCCTTCTCGGGGATCCCCTGGGGGAAGCATCTCTAGGTTTTATTTCCTATGGCTTTTATCTTTTACCAGCTTCTTTTACCCCCTGGGTATTTAGCCCCTTCTTCCCACAAGACAAAATGTACCCTGAGAGGTCATCCTAATGGCTGGACTAGGGGAATGGGATGGATGAGCGGTGTATAAGATGTAAAAGTGATAATATGGCGGGAGCGGACGATGGCTCTGCAAATCCCCCTTGGTGGCTAACCAAAACCCATCAATACCAGCTTGCTAAGTTACCCCATCAATCACCCCAACAATGGTCAAGTGGATTAGTGTAAGATCCAAGCAGTCATCCGAAAATGAAAGGAACCTAATGCATATATAAGAAGGTTATAACAATCAAATATGACACATACCATGATACCTTGGACCAATTACCTCATGGAGCAAGAGTCCTTTCCGATGCAAGCCCAGGCCGGTAGTGATGGAAGCTGCTACTACTGACAGGACAAGTCTGGCTGAGAAGAAGAAAGATGGGCCCTCCAGGGCCATGCTCAAGTCAATCTTTCTCTCGGTACTCCATGTCTAGGACCATGTGGGCCTCGAGACATGATCTCCTAGTTATCCCTAGATATCGGGGATAACACTCCCAACTACTCAATTGTTGAGGACTTAGCTTAGACACCTTGTGTGATGTCTACCTTAGAGGTGCTCAAAATTTTCCCTGCGCAACCATCCACATTGTTGTCTGCGATCGACGTTGTTGACTCTTCAAGCTAGCTTATTATGAGGATTGATGCTACTGAAGTAAAGCTTCATAGTCCTTGTTATCGCACAATTTGTACTTATTCCAAAGGATAAGGTTTAGGGAAGGAAAATTGGCATAACAAAAGGTTATCCTATCAATGTCACCTCAACGAGATACCTCTTTCTATTTAGGGTTGATAGCCCAGGGGAGACTTCCCTGGTGACCCAGGGGTTTGAGAAGGAAAAGGTTAAAGTTTCTATAAAAATGTCCCCTCTCATGAGTCACACTACTCAGAAAGTCCCAGGGTTTTAACCAATGAAGTAATGAAGAATTAAGATGTACCTACCCAAAACAAAGCAACAAGAAAATATATCTTTTGCAAGTACAACTTGTTGTTAGTACTTCATAAAACCATGGACTTCATCAATAAAAGTAATATTTGATATATAGTGAAGCAAACAAAAGTTTATATCAACAATGTTTATATGACAATAGCTTCACAATAAATTCCTTAAAATGGCTTCAAAATGACCAAGAATAATTACTCATCAACAACAAAGTACTAGCATTTGTCAAAAGCTCATTAGGTAGTGTATTAATCAACTTTCTCAATTGCTTTTAGGTGCTTTTAGTGCTGCAATAGATGGTTGTAGCTTAATTTTGTAACATCAACAAATAGGTTAGTAGATTAGACTATTCTAGGGTTAGGAGTAGTTAGTAGATAGCTCAAGGTATAGGCTTTGATAGTAGTTTTTGTCAATCACTCAATAGAAAGGCTTAGATCAGTGCCTTTTTAGGGTAAATGGAGTCCTTTTAGGTAGCGGAAAATATTGAAGTAACAAATGATAATGAGAGAACTAAAGACAAGAGGGTTAATAATTGAAATGTTGGTATCCCAAGGCTTTAATTACCAAACCCTAGGGGGGAAATGGATACTAGGAAGTAGGTAACCCTAGTACCTAGTAGTTTTCCTCCTTCTTTAGTTCAAAGATGAAATAGATGATGGCTTAGATGAAGAAAAATGTGCTAGGGTGTTGCAATGGCAAGGCCCTTAGCAAAAGCTTCAAGAAAATTGGCTTTCTAGCATAATCTAGTAGGTGAAAGCTATTAAGGCAAGGACAATAACATGTTCTTTAGCCTCCTAGGGTTTTAATCTAGAAATTTCATAATATTAGTATAAATTCAAGATAAATGTAACTATAACCATTCAATGAAGAGTAATTGCAGAAAATTTACTTACATCCACAAGGAATCATCTAGCAAATACTCTAGTTGAACACTTCCACCAAGAAAATTGCCAAAATAGTCCAAAATAAGCCTCCTTCAAGAAGTGCGCACCAAATTTCAGGCAATTAACCCTAATTAGGACACAAATTTCATACCTCACCCTTGCGTGAGTGAAATATGATGAAAAAATACAAGGGAAAACCCCTTATTTATACAATTACAATGACCAGAATTAGGTCAAAAAAGCCGACATGGCTAGTTACATGTAAAATCTAGTTTTTACATTAAATGATAAATAAAAACCATAAATCAAGAAGAAAAGTTGGCGTCATGCCTTTTAGGGTGACGTTAGGCTTTTTTGGTGCAGTGTTGGCCTCTAGGAGCAAAACGGTAGGCCTCCCAAGGCCTCTGGATCAAGCCACACATGCCACTTGGCACACAACTGCCTCCAAAGTGTCCATCAAATGTTGGATGACGTCAAGGGTCATAGAGGTGACTCTATGGGCCTTCGAAGGCCTACATCATAGTGGGATGGAAAGACCCCCATGGGTCCAGGCCTTCTAGGATGTCTTTGGTGGAACCTCCTCCTCTCTCTCTGGTGCAAACCTCTGATCTATCACTTCCCCTGGTTGGGGTCTCAACATCCATACGGTGGGATTTTATCCCTATGGAGGTTGGAACTAATCATCTCCCCATGTGTACCTTTCCTTCAGGTGTGGCCCTACAAAAAAAACAAGTACACCCTCCATGGGATCATAAGTCACAAGGATCATGGAAATACCAATCACATCTAATAATCAAGTTATTTAAACACGTGCATAAAACTCCCTTTTCCCAGACAAGTGCTCAAAGATGTTATGCTATTCTACAAGCCAAGTTTGGAGAGGACATCAGGAGGTCCTATTGGGATACTTCTCATGGGACATGGGATGTTTCCAACTAAAGAAAAATCCAGGCCATGTAAGTGGATGAGGTGGTGTAGGGATGTTTGAGCAATGGGTGTAGTGATGACAAGGGAATGTATGGCTTACTTGTGGGTGCCTCTGAAGAGGGTGAGTGGCACCTTGTCATGGATGAAAATGTTTACAAGCCCATTCAATGCCTTTTATCTTTTAACTTATTTCTTTTTCTTTCAAGAGACTATTTAGGGGACACCACCTTGGCATGATGACCAGTGGTGACAATGCTACCTACAAGCATTTCACGAAGATGAGAAGGCTGGATCATGATGAGACCCCCTTTATATTGGCTGTGACACCAAGAGCCACTACCCTGGCATGCTGACCAGATGAATGGTAGTGTCATACCGATACATACCCATGGACCTAATAGGTTGGCTCGTGATGAAGCCCCCTATCCTCCAACTAGGTGTTGATTTTATTATTTTATGGGTCCCTCTATTTCTTGCTGAGAAGCCTTTAAATTCTTTCACAGGGATATTTGGGCAAAGCATATGAAGGTATTGTTCTTTTGGATTTTATATTTGTCCAGCTACTTTTACCCTCTGGGCCTTTAGCCCCTTCTTCCCATAAGGTAAGCTACAACCCTTTTCTATCTTGGCAAACCCAATGCTCGAACTAATGTATGGGATGGATGAGGGGAAAAACATGAAAAGTGGTAAGTATGGTGGGAATGGACGATGAACTTTCATGAACCCACCCAATGTCAACTCAAACCCTATGGGAACCAACTTACTAGGGAATCATGTCATTCCCCCTAGGTTTGGACAAGTGGAAAGGCATAAGGTCCAAACACATGTTAGAATTAAAAGAATTAAATGCACATATTCAAATGTTTTGAGAATTAGAGTGACACATACCATGATACCCAGAATCATTACCTCATGGAGAAAGACCCACTGCTGCTGAAGGACCAGGCCGATGGGATGGATGTTGTTGCTGCTGACAAGGTGGAGGCACTGAAGAATAAATATGGGCCCTCCAGGGCCAGGCTCAAGTCAATATGGCTCTTGGTACTCCATTTCTAGGACCTGTGGGCCTCAAGACATAATTTCTTTACTTATCCCTAGTATAGGGTATAACGGTTCTTATCATGTAGCCTTCCATATTAACATTGTGTATGCAAAGCATGTTATCAGAATAAGCGTAGTCGACGCAGGTTCTTTGACATGTGTCGTGTCTTTGTCATGTTGGAAATACACTAGCCCTTCGAAACTTAACCCTTCTCCCACTATTTTGACCTTGTTTTATGGAATATATTTTAGAACACATGAGCTTATTTCCTCTTTTCTAGTCTAGTTAGGAGGAATGCCTTTTTTCATAGAAGTTGAAGTAGTCGATGCTCCGCTCAACTATAATATTTTGTTAGGAAGGAGTTGGAATTACACAATGACAATTTTTGTCTCATTAGGTTTTCGAGTTTTATGCTTTCCCCATGAGGGGAGGATTGTTAAAATTGACTAGATGACATTTAATTGCTTTGAATCCATGGAAAATACGGGATCTACGATCCCATCGATTGAAAATTCTCAGACGAAAATGGAGAGTATCGATATTGGAATGTATCCTTCACTCATGGGAACATTTAATTTTCCAGCACCAGTTTCTTATATTTGTGCAACCCTGGTTGGCTACCAAAATTCGAACTTCTCAATCCATGTTACACATATTGGTTAATTTAGAACTTCATATTACGAATATCCATGGGTGTTAACATTGTCGTATGAATCAGTAAAGGGTCATGTGCATGCATGGATGACAATGCCACTGTCTGCAACTAAGGTCACTTATTGAGATATATAGCAAGATAATGTAGACCTTGATTAGACTCCTTCATGGAAAAAAAAATACTATCAGTTCCTAGTGCCTATCTGGGCTCATAATTCTTCGACCTAGATTATCTTGATATCGTCTTGCCTTCTAACAAGGATATTATAGAGGAAATGATAGGATCAGAAAGGCCATGGGAGGATATGCATCATTGATCATAGTTCCTCCCCGAGATCAGTCATGTTGAAAATTGAGAATTCCGATCAACCATGAGTAGAAATGTTGATCATTCTATGAACCCCTTGGAAAAGCATGGTGTCTATGCCAAAGGGAACATGGATAACATATCATAAACTCTTATGATCAACATTTATGAAACCCCTGGCATTGTGGAGATTTTTTTTGTAGGCGTGGATTATTCCCCTGAGGAGCTCTACACATATACCTCTTTGTCTAAGGAGTTTTGTGATGTTTTTGCCTAGTCCTATGAAAATATGCTAGGCATAGACCCTTGAATTATTGAACATGAGATTCACACCTATGAAAATGATAAACCTGTTTGATATAAGTTATGACTAGTTGATCCTAGGAAAGAGACACCTATTAAGGTTGAGGTTTAAAATATGCTCAAGATGGGTTTTATTTACCTAGTCCCTCTCATTGAATGGGTGTCAAATCCCATACTTGTTGACAAAAATCAAGGGACCATATGCATTTTTATGGATTTCCAAGATCTGAACAAATATTGTTTTAAGGACAACTTCCCCACACCCTTCATTGATCATATCATTGATGAGTGTGTGGGAAGAAAAATCTTCTCCTTAATGAACAGTTTTTCTGGCTACAATTAGATTCAGATCTAGCCTGAGGATCAACAAAAAATGATGTTTATATGTACTTTGGGGACTTTCACATATTGTAAGATGTCTTTTGGTCTGAGAAAATATGGAGCCACATTTAAGTGGACCATTTCATTTTCTTTCCATGACTTGAATCATATTGTTGATGATTATCTGGATGACCTCGCTACTTTCTCTCAGAAGAGGGTAGATCATCCAGTGCACCTTATACTTGTTTTTGAAATATGTCATCATTATTGTATTCAGTTGAACCTGAATATATGCATCTTATGTGCCATATTGTGTGTATGTTGGGTTTCATTGTATCCAGGAAAGGGATAATGGTTGATCCATTAAAGGTGGAGGAAATAGTTCAGTTTCCACCCCCACGAAATATTCATCAGTTTCAGAGTCTGTAAGGAAAATCCAATTTCTTTCAATGGTTTATTGCGAGCTATACTGACATCACCAATGGATTTATGTGATTGTTGAAGAAACGGGATCACTTCATTTAGGATGAGTTTTCCCAATGATATTTTGACATGGGTAATAAATCTCTTATGTCTACCCCTCTTCTTAGTCCTTTATACGATAACATAGACTTGTTGTTGTATAACGTTGTACCAGAAGCCACAATTGGCATGGTTTTGGTTTGGGAGGATGATAGCTCACAAGAGAATGTCATCTATTATCTTAGTTATGGTTTGATTGGACTTGAACTCATTTATTGTCACATTGAGAAATTATCCTTAGTAGTTGTTCATGTTGCTCAGAGACTATGACATTAAATTTTATTACAAAAAACCATTGTAGTTGTTGATATCAATCCATTTAAATACGTCTTGATACAACATATCATAGTGGGAAAGTACAATAAATGAATTGTTATTTTGCAATAATTTGACATGGACTTCGTCTCTGCTAATTCCAAAATATCATTAGTTTTCCTTGAGTTGATGTCAGAGTTTCCTAGAGAGAATGAGGAACATGTTATTATGAATTCGTTTCCCAATGAACATATATTCCTTATTTCATCCATCGATCCTTGGTATACATATATCCTTATATATCTCTAGACTCTCAATTTTTCTCCACACCATTTGTAGGATGATTGAAATCATATTTTTCATCAAGAGATGAATTGCCTCATCAACGAGGACACTTTGTATCGTCGTGGGATTTATTCGATTCATCGAAGTTTCTTAACCCATGAAGAAGAGGAGTTTGTTATCAATGAATGCCATACTAGAGCATGTGGTGGTCACTTATCAAGGTTGGAAAAATCCCAAAATATCCTATGCACCAGGTACTTTTGGTCGAAAATTTAAATATTGCATTGAGGTGGTCAATAAGTGCCATCATTTCCAAATATTTTCTTGGGAAATGCATGCACATCCTGCTCCACTTTTCCCCATCATCAATGTCGGTCCATTCACAAAGTGGGGAGTTGATTTTACTGCTTGCCAACCTCCATCAATGAGGGGGAATATTTACATCATCATGGTCGTCGACTAATTTAATAAGTGGGTGGAGGACATGCTTACTTTCACAAACAATGGTGAGACTATGGCCTTATTCCTATTAAACTAGGTTATCTCCACGTTCATAGTTCGAAGAGAGAGATTGTCACTGATCATGGAAGTCATTTTCATAATTGATTGATGTTTGAGTTAGAATCTAAATTGGGATTTAAGAATGAGAATTTGTCTCCTTATTATCCATGGGAAAATGGTGAAGTAGAGGCCATAAACAAGTCTCTCAAGACTATAAGTCAAAGCATTGTCAATAAGAGAAAATATAATTGGAATTTGATGCTTTATCCAACATTATGGGCCTACTGAACCTTAGTCAATATTTCCATAGGTTTTTAACGTTTACAAATTGTTCATGGGGTGAAAGAATTCATTCCTATTGAATGTGAAATCCATTCATTAAATATCACAATTGGGATTCTACTTGAGATGATTGATTTAAAAGCACATCTTGTTTACTTAAAGAAACTAGTTGAGAAACATCACGATGTTTCCACTACTAATAAGACACACAAAAAACATTTCAATTCTTAGTATGATACGTCAATATTCCCAAGGATTGTTTATGATGGTGACCTTGTCCTGGTTTATGATGAGGATAAGGACGCTTTAGGTGTTGATAAATTCAATCCAATGTGGCACAATCCTTACATAATGAGTCATGCACTTGAAAATGGATCCTTAAAAATTATCTGATTATGAATGGAATGTGTTTTCAGAGCCCATAAATGGGATCTACCTAAAGAATTACTTCGCTTGAGAATTGATGGTCAGGTGTTTTCTCTTTGTATTTATTGTACATATATAATAGGTTTAATATTTTTTTCATTTTTTCTTTAGTTGTTTATTGTGTCTCTGCTTGATTGGAATATGTCCATGGAACCTTCAGTTCATGTCAGGTTTGTGGATGGCATAAGTCTATTGGAGTTACTTCACACACACATAGGATTTATTTTTCCGAAGGTTTTTCCTTTTTTATTATTCATAATTAGTCATTATCCAGTCTCCTATATTTTAGGGGAGAATATTCCACCTGGAGAATATTCTCTTCAGTTGACACTTCAGTTTGACTAGTTGAGTTGAGTCAATATGTTGCATTGGTTTTGTCACCATGCAATATTTGGATCATTACCATGATAATGCACACTTACCTTGGTTTCATCACCATATTGGCGCATTACCCTTGCTTCCTTGATCTACTCCTCACTACACTATGTTTCAGACAGTTAACTGAAGACTGATTGACTAGTTAACTCAGCTAGGTGACAGTTCACTCTCGTAACTACCTAAGAGACTAGACTAGGTGGAAGTTTACTCCTGTAACTACTGGTGTGTGTCTATATCACTCTATACTACCACTATGGCTCATTAGTTACTCATATATCCTATATCTATTGTAAATTATTCACTCTTTGAGTGTGGAAATGGTTAATGAGAATTCTTCCATTCTTTCTCTCCTTCTTCTTCTTTCTCAATTTATCTCTGCAAATGTATGTAGTATTTTTATCTATATATATTATATTCAGGTTCAACACATTTACATGGTATCAGAGCCGACAGACTGCTAAGAAAAAGCTACACCAAATTTTTTTGCAAGTATTGAAGATTGAAGAATGCGACAAAGATGGAATCTATGTTTTACTCATTGACAATACTTCTCATGCCTCATAACTATTTGGAATTTAAGCCAAAAATTCTTCTTCATCTCAGATGCAGAGGCTTGTACCAAATAACTATGGCAACAAAAGTAGATCTTGATTCTGTCGGTGAGAAAAACAATTTTCTCAATAGACAAGATATGGCCATAGGACATATCCTCTGGTTTATTTCTCCTAAAATTCTCCATCAAGTATATGATGACTCATAAGAATCAAATCCAAATGAATTATGGACCATATTGGAGGTTTTATTNGAGAAAAACAATTTTCTCAATAGACAAGATATGGCCATAGGACATATCCTCTGGTTTATTTCTCCTAAAATTCTCCATCAAGTATATGATGACTCATAAGAATCAAATCCAAATGAATTATGGACCATATTGGAGGTTTTATTCGGGAATAAAGACGATTGTGAAGATTTCATGCAGGAGGTTGAACATATAGAGCCAGAAGAGAAGCCATCAGAATATCAAGCCTCTTATTATGAAGAGTCTTCTACAAAAGTGTTTGCAAAAATTTGTATTCCATTAATTGAAGATGATGTCTACTCCATTTCAGATTTTTTTTTTTTGAATTTCATGTGGAAGATATATGGCATGCATCTCATGGGTCACATGCAGACAATTTTCCATGCGCAATGCATGCATCTCATGAGACAAAAAGGGAGTCGCGCACATCAGACTCAATTATGATATTTTCTAAGCAAAATTTGCAAAATCAAATTGGATATTTAAATTCCTCTTGAGAAAATATCCAATTTCAAAAAACAAAATCACCTGAAATGGAATCCAGGAAGTGAAGTTATGATAATTTTAAAATCAACAAATTTTCAGCGTTTTTCCGAAAATGGCCGCATGGTTTTCAAAATTTCATCCAAACTTTATTTTGATATTTTTCATTACAAGAAGAGAAAGTGGATATGTGTGGACATATGAATGGTGCATATAATTCATCATATCCATGCAAACATCTACATATTCAACAAAATATGCAACGAGAAAAAACTTGCATAGTTGCGAGGTCTTCTTGGAGTGGAGGACCAGGTTGCTTAGCAACTATCTTTTGTTCCTTCTCATTNGGGGGTTCCCATGAGGTTTTCCATCTTTCCTTGTTTTTTTTGGTGTATCTTTTGTATTTGGGTACCTAACATGGCCTTGTTGTCGAGACCCATTCTTTATTTTCACCATTGTGATGTTCAGGGGGGGTGTTGGAGTTACTTCACACACACCTAGGATTTTTTTTCCCTAAGGTTTTTTCTTGTTTATTACTAATAATTAGTCATTATCCAGTCTCCTATATTTTAGGGGAGAATATTCCACCTGGATAATATTCTCTTCAGTTGACACTTCAGTTTGACTAGTTGAGTTGAGTCTAGATGCTGCATTGAATTTGTCACCATGCAACATTGGGATCATCACCATGCTAATGAGAAATTACCATGGTTTCAACACCATATTGGTGCATTATCATTGATTCCTTGATATACTCCTCACTACAATCTGTTTCATTCAGTTAACGGAAGATTGATTGACTAGTTAACTCAACTAGATGGCAGTTCACTCCCGTAACTGCCTAAGAGACTAGACTAGGTGGCAGTTTACTCTTGTAACTTCTGGTGCGTGTCCAAATCACTCTAGACCACCACTATGGCTCATTATTTACTCATTTATCCTATATCTATTGTAAATTATTCACTCTTTGAGTGTGTAAATGATTAATGAGAATTCTTCCATTCTTTCTCTCCTTCTTCTTCTTTCTCAGTTTCTCTCTGCAAATGTGTGTAGTATTTTCTAGATAGATGTATTTTGTAAAGGTTCAACACATTTAAAAATTTGTCACATTCAGAATATTTATTTTGTTTCATGGGTGATTTATTCACCTGAGGGACAACTAGTTGTATTTGGAAGTGATTGTTTAGGGAAAGTAATGAATAATGTATTCAAGTATAGCATCATAATTGAACCCCTAAGAGATAATATTGTGCATGGTATCTCATGTTTAGAGGTTCACCTAGATTCCCAATTGGCGGTGTCATAGCTAACCAATCAATACTGTGTGTGTGATCCCATGTTGCTTCGACGACTCATATGGGTACGTCTTCTAGAACGATATTTTAATTATATTACCTATATTCACTTTTTTAGAAGTGAAAATTTGATATCTTATGCATATGCTAATTATGTACTAGATTGGCATTTGTCACATATATAAAAGAAACACATACATAATTGTACATAACAATTGTATACCAAGGAGAAAAGAGATATGCATATATATTATTTTCATGTCCAATAATATAAAAAATATAGGTTTTAAGTTGCAAAATCTAGGATCCTAGCCCTAAATGTCCATCTATAGACTGATACAAAATGTGTCATACTCTATCTATGTTGAGGGACTCACCTCCACATGCGTCTCTCTGTAGCATACAACCACGTTGGTTAGATGCCTAAATAGTCATACCCAGGTTCAGTGTACACTGACTACATGTCATTGCATCTACTTCAGTAAGTCCTCGATCTACACTAGTGGAATCTGATGTGTAAGGAGGTCCAAATTCCTATGGACACTCTGTAAGGTGTGCTCTATCTGATCACCATTGGTGTGTGTATAAGCCTCACTATGACCCTTGCATTGGTGGAACAAATATCCCTTTGTTTGTCTCGGTGCAATATATTTTCATTCATATGAATTTTTTCAGTTATAATCCATCCAAAAATATTTTGTTTTACTTTCCAAATAATTAAAACAAAATAATTTGAAAATTGAAAAGTTTTCTTACCTATATCTCATAGCACTTCATTAGGAGGCACAGGCATGTCAAGATGATGTGAAAAGATTATCCCCTCATAAGGATCTATGGCGATGATCTGACAATCCTGCCACATGAAAAAATAATCATCATGGGAATAAAGGACATGCCCACAGCCTAAACATTGTATAACTATGACCCACCACAATAAACAAGGTTCTTTGATTCCATGCGGTGGCATGAAGACTTTTGAGATAAGTAGGGGAACTCTCTCAAAAAATAATGAGCACAATATGCTTCCATATAAAAAAAAATTCATCTTTCCAGTCTTTTAGTCATTTAGTTGTGTCTTCATGTTCTGTAATAATGAGGTAATTTAGTCATAAATCACTATACGAAGACACTCTACTATGTAAAACATTTATGGTTGAGAGGCCTCGTGTAAAGAGACAGACCCTACAACCTGGGTAATCATATGAAGGATCACTTTTGGACTCAAGTATTCTATGTTGTGAATCGAGATCTGACTCCCGAGACGTTGTGTACTAGGTGTTAAATACTCTCTAATGTAGTCCTCGATAGTCATCCCTATACCATAAAACTCTTGATATTTACCCCATATCCTCTATGGGATAAATCGATGATAAATTATATATCTTCGACTTCAATGGTAAAGGATTGACCATCCATCATGAGGGCATCAACTTCTAGATTCTAATATCCAATTAGTAACTGCAACGATCTCTCTTGTGCCTGCATGTTGGGACACTCATAAAATTTTCTTAAACGACAATGTTGAAGAGATTCTAGAATCTATGGATGATCCTGAAGCTCTTGGTCATCATCCTCACACTCTCTTTCACATGTCATTCAATAGCCATAATGTTTTATCAATTTTTATTTTTCACGGACATGTATGTGGGTGCCTTTGGTGAAAGGCGCATACATATGTCTTTGTTGTTAAAGTCCCCCACATATATGGAAAGATATACACGGGCCGCGTTAGGCATAGATGTGTACATGCCCACCCCCTTCTAAAATAAAATAAAAAATCAAACAAAATTGCAGGAAATTTTAATAAGTGCTTGGATGAAAATGAAGAAGGGTTAGAGCTTGCATACCTAGTCCCAATGACGACAAATTTTGTTGATCATAGCTCTTGTTATGATCATTGGAAATTTAGAGGTTTCTACCTTTTTCACCAAATTTGGTAAAAAACTCAAATGAAATAACCTTTTGGGTATTTTTTTATATTATATAGAATTTATAACCCACTTTTATACATTTTTTTCCATTTTTGTTTATTATATCGTCTAATATACCATATTTTTTGGATACAATGATCGTTTTAGTTGCGATTTTGCAGGAAAAATAATTGAAATTGCATCTTTTTGCCTGCCAAGTCCATGTTTTCGATTCATTGAGGTAATTTTTTCATCACTGGAATATAGGAAATGCTCATTTTTTGCCTTGCATTTTTCATTCTCAATGACCAATTATACATATTCCTTAGGTTCGACCCCACTTATTGGCGACACAAACCTTTCTGGCTGATTTAAGTGTCGTTTAGTTCATGGTATAGCCTACCATCATGGGAATCCTAGATTAGCACCTTCTATTCCTTTTGGTGTTGAATTTCTCTTAGGCTTGGGAGTCATGTTAGTCCTGCTATGAGATTGCATAAAAAGCCTCACGTTCTTCTCAATGTTTTTATGGATTTCACCTACGAGAATCCCATATTTATGTGTTGACTTGTACTACTGCATTGCATTTTTTTCTTGCGCTTTTGAACTTAATGTTGGCTTCATCTCACTGTTTCTTAGCCACTTCCTTTTGCATTCTCATTGGTTGCTCTGCCTGCATATTATTTCCATTACAATTTGACACATGTAACCTAGGAGGAAACATTATCCCAAGTGTCAATATTATACACATGCTTTCCTTGCATTGAGCATAGATATGTTCCTTATGCTTGAAACTAGTTTTTTCATCCGCGACACTTGTTTCCTTCATGTATATCGACATTCTTTTGTTCCTTTTCAGGAATTCATAATATGAAAAATAAAAAAGAAAAAAATAACAAAAAAAGAGCATGGTAATGAGTCTTTTGTGCATGTATTGGAAGAAATCGATTGGTCTCTGAATATAGCACAAAGTTTTGAGCCAAGTATCAATAGTTTGGGTTTAATATGGCTTTAGGAAATTGATCCAGTTACATAAAGTTGTTACTCCTCCAACTAGTTATTCTTCCACTCACTATGGAGTTCATATGGATTTTATGAGCATAACGAAATGAATATAGATTATTAAAATATGCTTAACACAAAATAACAGAGTATAGTAAAACTGGTTTTCTATTCAATGAGGAGATAAGCTAAAATTGCAAAATGCAGCGGAAAACAAGCTTGTTGGAATTGTGGCGGCTTATCTATGAGAAGAGATGTGACGACTACGCTTATTCACAAGAATATGGTTACAATGAGGCTTTACAGGATATTTAAAATAAACAGGAATATCAAAAACCCTAGACATCCAAAAACCTAACCCTAGGAGATGAAGCGCCAAAATTCATGTGGGCCCCATTTGGGTAAGTTAGTACATCAAATTCCTCGGGTCATAAATTTTGAATACGATCTTCGTTTTAGGCACACGATAACTCATTGGAAAGGTCTAACCGAGAAGAAAAAAATTCGACTAGCCCAGGTCAGTGCCTTCAGTAGTCACTTGGGCCCCAAATCCCCAAAAAATGTCGTTTAAGGCCTCAAAACGGTCCCGGAAGTTTGGAACCCGAAAAACTGTTGAAAAACTGCCAAGGCGGAAAACTATTTTTTGAGCCAGTGGAATAGGTGGGTGGACACTGATATACACCTACATAAATCCTCCCTCCTTAGGAAGCAATGGTCTCCATTTCATTGAGTTCCCCCATGAAGTGAGGAAGTTTTTGCTGAATTTGGCCCCGGGTGAGCCACTTTCCTTGGTGCAGGAGCTGCCCTTCTTTGACGAATCGATAAAGCTGGATCCTTTGTTGTCGAGTGCCCTTTATCTATGTGTCCACAATATGATCACTGGATGCATGTTGCATGCAGTCAAGGTTGATATTTTTTGGTGTCAACTTCTTTGTTATCTTTGAGGTGTCTAATAATGGTGGGAAATATGGTCGAAGGAAAGCCACGTTGAAGAATGGATGCAACCAAGGAAGGGGGGAATGTTGAGCTCAAAAGAATTGTCACCCACAACATTGGTCATGGTGTACAACCCATAACAGAGTGGGCGAAGCTTCCAATGGGGCCCTGTAGGCATTCTTTCTGCAAATGAAACCAAACTTTGTCACCCACCTAAAACTTACGTGGCACTCAATGTTGATCATGGCACTGCTTGTATTTGGAATTAGACTTCTGTAGAATATCTTGAACCTGTTGACGAATGTGTTGGATCCGCTCAATGAATCGGGTGGCTTTGTCATCTTCTGGTGGAGCAGGGTACGGGTCGCCAGGGGTAGTGCAACATCCATGGGGCCCAATGGTTGGAATTCCAACCCCACCTGAAAGGGGTTGTGGCTAGTTGAGTTATACAGGGCTCAGTTGTAGCTATGTTGGAAATAGGGAAGACTCTCATCCAATGTGTGGGTTTTTTTGAATTGTACATGCACATGATATGCACGACCATTAGATTGACAACCTTAGTTTGGCCATTTGTCTGGGGGCGGAAGGTAGTGGATTTGGTGAGCTTGGTATCGAGTAGTGACCAGAGGTTCGACCATAATGAGTTGAGGAACCGACTGTCATGGTATGAGATAATGGTTTGTGGGTTCCCAAAATGTACCCATAGGTTTTCAAAGAAGAGCTTGGCAGTGGATTTTGTTGTGATGTTCTTCTTGCAGGTGCCTAGAATCACCATCTTGGAAAAGTGATCAACAACCACAAAAAAATAGTCATTTCCCCTCTTGGTGGACGGGAGGCTTGACATGTAGTCCATTGAGATGGATTCCCATGGCCTATTAGGAGTAGGAAGAGGGGTGTACATGCCCTATTTCTTAGTGTTCGGTTTGGAAATAGCTAAGGCGGTGCAGGACCTGATGTACTTGTCGACATCCTGTCAAAGTTTTGGCCAATAGAAATGTTTCTACAGCACTTCCACTGTCTTTTCAATGCCAAATTATCCTGCCACCCGACTATAGTGAGCTTCCCAAATCAGCTTCATGCGCTCTCTTGATGGAACACAGAGATGGCCCAGATGGCACAATAACCCATCTTGAAGATTGAAATTAGAGACCAATGAGTTGGCACCCAACATTTGGTAGGTGATGGAGAAGTTAGGGTCTATCTCATAGAGGTGGGGCCATCTAGAGGTCTCATGGACACAAGACTCTAGCACCGCGGTGAGTGCCAAGACTGGAGGTCGGTTGATGAAGTCAAAAACTTGGTTGGTACTTCCTATTTTATACTTGATGTTGAGGTGAAACTGCTGTAAGTATGTTGACCACTTCTGATGGTGGTCATTCTGCAATTTTCCTTGGCTCTGGATGAACTGTAGTGCCTTGTGATCACTATGGGTGAATTTCTCCTTCCCAATAATGTAATGTCTCCACTAGTGGCAGGATTTCACAATGGAGTACATTTCTTTTTCATAAGTAGGGTACTTACAGACAACATCTGATAGTGTCTCACTATGATATGCTACAGGGTGGCCGTGTTGAGTGAGAACGATTCCCATAGCATAGTCTTAAGCATCTGTCTCGATCTTAAAGGGATGTTGTAGGTCCGGTAATGAAAGTACCAGGGATGAGAAAAAACACTTCTTCAATTCATCGAAGGCTTTTTGTTGGGACAATCCCCACACAAATTTTACCTTACCTCCACCCTTGGTTACTTGGCTAAGGGCCCATGCGATATGAGAGAATCCTAGCATGAACCTGCGATAGAAATTGGCAAGGCCCAAGAAGATCTGAAGTTCAGTGAGTGTGGTTGGGGATGGCCAGTCACAGATGAGCTAGATCTTGATTGGATCCACATGCACACCATGTTGATCAACGATGTAGCCTTAGTAATGGACCCTTTCCATGCCGAAGGAGCATTTTTCCAAGTTCTCATATAGTTTTTGTTGTTGTGGGGTGTGTAGAACCTGCTGAATATGTTGCAAGTGTTCTGCCCAAGTCTTGTTGTAGATGAGGATGTCATCTAGATACACCACTACAAAAGTATTGGTGAAAGGTCATAGGATATCGTCCATCATCCTCATAAAAATTGCTGGAGAATTTGTCAAACCAAAGGGCATGACCAACCATTCAAAAAGACCTTATTTTGACTTGAAGGAAGTCTTCCATACATCTGTTTGTTTTACTGGGACCTGGTGGTAGCAAAAATTCAGATCAATCTTACTGAAGTATTTGGCCGCTGTGAGTTGATCAAGGAGGTCATTGATTCATGGAATCGGGTACTAGTTTTGTACTGTGATTTTATTCAGAGCCCGATAATCAATGCAGAGTCACCAGGTCCCGTCTTTATTCTGCACCAACACGATTGGGATCCCATAAGGCGATGAGCTGGGATGGATGTGCCCCTTGTGGAGCAGTTCTTGGATATTCCTCTTGACATCCTCATTTTCTAACAGAGAGCGGTGGTATACTGGCCCATTGGTCCATAATGGTGTGCCTTGGGTCAGATCGATGGGATGCTTGACCTGGCAGTGCAGAGGTACCCCGGTAGGAGAGGAGAAGATATCTGAGTATTCTTCCATGACCTTATCCACTTTCTTATGTTGTGTAGAGAGATCAGTCGAGGAGGCCCTGGATATGGCTGCGATATTTCGCTCACTCTGAGAGAGAATAATGAAGAAGACAAATTTCTCGGTCTGAGAGATGACCTTCCTGCATTTCTTGGCAGAGATCAAGGAAATAACACTGGGAGGGATTGCCTCAGGTATCCTGTACAATTTCCTGTTCAAAGTAATAATAACACTACAAGGCCTAGACTCATATACAACATGATGTTTCCATAAATAAGGTTGGACCAAAAGAACATTACAAACTTTGAGAGGAGAAACATCACACAATACCTCATCTTTGAAGGGCTTGATGTCATACGACAGTCGACACGTTGGCTGACGTGGAGATCGCTTCCTTGGTAGAGCCATCCAATGGTGTAGGGTTGTGGGTGCAACATTGTCGGTAGGGCCAACTGCTTGAAAACCTCTGCTGAGATGAGGTTCTTCTAGCTATCTCTATAAATGATGAAGTGCAGCGGGGTGCCTTTTACCCACATCTGTGAATGGAAGAGGCACTCTCCTTATTCTTGCTCATCTAGTTCACCAGGCTAGAGCTTGGTGGTAGCAATGGTGGCACTGGGTTCTGCATCAATGATCCGTCTTCCCCTTTTCGGTTCTGACTCAGAGTCAGAACCTGCATCTAATTAAGAGGCTTTCACTTCAGCCACCAACGACTACTTTGAGCAGCAGTCAGCAGTGTTATTTCAAGGGCTCTTATGGAAGTCACACCACTTCCCATTATCTTTCTTTGTATTTTTGGTGTCCTTTTCTTGTGGCTTGGACTAGCTGTCCTAATACTTTCCATCTTTGCTCTATCCTTTTTTCTGTGGGTTCAGGTCGCCCTTTCTGGGATTTTGCTGTGAGGGATTCCCGGGCCCAAATTGTCGCGTCTTTTGTTTGAGCTTCTGCTCAATTTTGATGGCATATCAGTAGGCCGCACCCAAGGATGAGATGTCAAGAAATTCCATTTCGGTTTGGATGTATCTATGCATAGCACCATGATACTTGAGCACCATATTTCTCTCTGAAGCTTTGATACCCAACTTGGTGCGCAAGATATGGAAGATATTTGTGAACTCTGGCATTGCTTGGTCTCTCTCTTGGTGCAATGTGGTCCATTTGGTATACAAGTCGTCATAACTTTCGACAGGGTAGTATTGTTCCTTAAAATCATCCCTTAAGGATTCCCAGGTGGTTGTGACAGTAAATAATGAGGTTTCCTCTATTTCCTTTTGGTCATATAAAGTTTCCCACCAATCTTTGACATAGGGAACAACTTTGAGGAGCGCAAAAGTAATCTTTTATCTATTATAAAATTTATGGATAGAAAAATACCCTTCTAGTAGATTCAACCACTTTTCTACAACATCTACGTCTATCTGACCTTCAATTACAGGAATATCGAAGTTGATTTGTACCTTGAAGGGGGCGGTGCCTCCGCTCGAGGAAGATGTGTCGTCTGTTGGTAGATGCCAAAGGATTTGCATGAAACTATCCATCATATTGTTCCTCTATTGCGTGAGAGCTTCCTCAAGTGACATTTTGAAAGGATCTCATGTCCCTTCATATTTGTTTTCTCTTGCCATGAGAGGTCTCTTGGGCGTGCGAGAGATTTTGTCCTCAAGAGAAACAAGCTCGAGACCCAATTCTTTGTACCTTGACCTCATTGGGGATATTCATTAAGACGAAAAGGAGAAGACCACTCTGATACCACTGATCTAGATTTTATGAGAATAATGAAAAGAATACAGATTATTAAAATATGCTTAACACAAAATAATAGAGATACAATAAAATTGGTTTTCTATTCAATGAGGAAATAAGATGAAACTGTAAAATGCAGTGGAAAACAAGCTTGTTGGAATGGTGGCGTCTTATCTCTGAGAAGAAATGTGATGGATGCACTCATTTGCAAGAAGATGGTTACAATGAGGCTTTGCAGTCCTTTTACAATAAACAGGAATGTCAATTTTTTTAGACATCCAAAAACCTAACCCTAGAAGATGAATTGCCAAAATTCATGTGGGCCCCGTTTGGGTAAGTTAGTACATCAACTTTGTTGTGTCCCTTTCGTTGCTTGAATGAGCAAAAGGAAGGCACTTTCAAGTCTAGTTGGGTCTGATAGATAGGACAAAGGTTAGTGTATGAATTAAACAATTCAATCACATGAAATAAACAAACAACTAAGATAGAAACAACTAAGAAAATAACCAAAGAAATGAAACTAAAAAGTATAAGAAACTTGAACCAAGATCAATCAACCAAATTACCAATAATCATGCCACCAATGGATAACTATATTAGTGAGAAAACACCGTAGAGAAAGGAGGACTTTTGGATCCCTTCTTCCTCCTTGGGAAGGCTCTTGAGTCCCCTATGTGAGAGCTCTTCTTACAAATGATAAACTAGAAATCAAATGGTGAAGAAATCCAAGCTTATTCCCTTAAGAGGTGAGGTGAATAACTTATTGAGATGATGCTAGAATACTCCAAGAAGAAAAAGAGGCTTCTTGAAGGAGAATATAGGCAACATAACAATACTATGAGATTCTTAAATTCTTAGTGCACCCATGGCCTCCTTTTATAGCTTGTCTCTGAGGTAATATCCAACTGGTCTTTAGTGTGAACAAGGGGCCCTTTAGGGCACCCTTAGGTCTTTGACCAGCCCCCCATTCAGATTCAGCTCATATTTGAGGGTTAATAAAGTTGGGAGTTGGTCCATAAGTGGGTGAGGGGCTGACAAGAACCATAAATGATTCATTCATAGGTGTGTACAGTGTTTCGCGTACACAATCGCGCATATGGTGCATTGTGCACTATACAGGCTTCTTTGGCCCATGCACTGTGTGTACGCTTCCTTTAGTGTTTTAGCGCATGTTAATGTTTTGACCAGTTGTATAGTTTTTTCCCCTTGGAAATGATTTCTTGGTGCTACTGGTGAACTAATATGTGTTTGGAGATGTTGTATTCCTGTAACCATTTGCATGCGATGTTGCGGACAAAATTTCAGTGATAAAAAATTCCCCTTGATGTGTGAGGTTATGAGCATACATATAGCCGAAATACATCAATGTTTCTTCTACTGAGAGTACCATTATAAGAAAGAGTGTTGAGAGGAATTGCAAGAGAGATATGTCAGAGGGAGAGGGGAAATTATGGGTCCAAACCTTTATCTGGGTAGGAAAATAAAGTCTGTATACAAATGAGGCGGGCATGCCCCATGCTCGTCTTATGTAACTCAAAAAGGACAGTAACTGAAGTTGTATGCTGATGTAGATAATTGCAACACCCTCCAGAGTGGTTTGATAACTACAGATGACAATTATAATGGTGAAAATAATCTAAAAATAGGTAAGGACGCTTGTAAGAAGCGTCGATGAATCGTAGGCATTGATGGCCTAACACATTCAGAGTTCTTCAGCTAGTATAAAAAAACTACAATAGTTGCATAGTAAGACTCACCATAACATGAGAGTGTGTTGAATTTGAATGTTATGGGGGTCAATGACAACAGAGAGCAATGATGGTTCTCGCTGTGCCATCCGAGACTCTTTATTGTAAAGGTAATGAGAGTCAAGATATTCTCACCCTTCTAGAAATTGTGTTGATGTCGACATAGAGGGAGGCACAACTCCAAGAAGCAAAAGGGCTTCATGAAATCCACTGGATAAGATAAGGAACTGATGAGGAACATGGATGAAGTTAAGATGTGGTGAGACTCAAGACTTCCCTTGGTTGGGGGTATATGTGAAGAATGATTGGCAACAACCTATGAAATTGTATCTAGTGTCAAGGGGATGACTAGACATGGGGTGAAATTGTGCCAGGGGCATGAAAAGGTCGAAAAAATCAGAGATCAGGGGTACATGGATGGTGGGATACTTGAGGTTGATGTAAATATGGATAGAGGATAGTGAATGCCCCAACCAAGGGTGACATGGGTTGTTGTGCTGGAAAAAAAGGAGGTCATCAAGGGTGACAACAAAAGGCTAAGTAAATGCTGGAAACAAAGTCTTTTTACAATTACCAAATAAATAAAGAATAATTTGGGATGAGTCTACAGATACAGAAACAAGTGCCCCAGTGCAAGATGGCTTGGCCCATGAGGGAGAAAGTGGCATGGAGAACTGGTGGAGGGTGGGGCCCCCATAGGAGGGTTTCTATGTGAGGTAAATTGATGGAGGGAAATCTGTAGATGGGCAAACTGATTGTGAACGAAATGGAGGGTTAATGATGCTATGGAGGTGCAGTAAAAATAGAATCGTGATGAGGTAACCTGGGAGTCCATTGGGAAAGCTAGAAGAATCAGGAGATGGAGTATAAGGATGATTCTCGGAAATGCATCAAACTATCAGGACACCCATCCCTAGGGGGTGAAGGAAACATGAGTGTCAAAGTACCAAGGGGGACTATGAATGGGACAACTCATGTGGGGGAGAGTGCTACCAGGTGACAGTACCAAAATGCAGCGGAGGTGATAGTACTGTAGAGCCAGATGTAATGATCCTATAGGAAAATTTCAGAGGGTGTGACTGGGAGATGTAATTGATATTAAGAGGGAATGATTACATTCTAGTGTCGATCATATACCTGAAGGGGTCGAGACGCATCGGGATGAACAAGTACCTGCACACATGAAAACTGAATACTCGACATGAACAATATTTGAAGATAAAGATCATATAATAGTTATTTGATAACTTTGAACATGAGCATGTGTATCTAGACGTGATGTGAGAAAAATGAGCCCCAAGGGTCGAGTGCGGATGGTGACCTAGGGAATGTGACTGTGGAGGCAGCAGGACCCTGATCCTGTGGCTGAAGATGGAATCATTAGAAAACAAAGACTTTGAGCTCCTGTAACTCAGTGTGGAAGTTTGGGAAATGGGACGATATATAGTTGTGGGGCCCACAATGCCACCTCATTTGTACCTACTGCCATAGTGAGTTGACAAGAGGTTTTAGAGGAGATTTGGAGATTACGGGAGTTCAAGCCGAATGATCCAGGATTTGCGAGAGCTAGGTTAGTGGTCTCATCCTCTTGCATAGTACATAGGTTCTATTTTCTGGGTAGGATCGTACATATGGTCGTACTAGGGGTGTTTGCAGGGGTGGGCCCACTAATGGGAGAGAGAAGGAAGGATACCCGCGCTGAGATGTGTGGGTATAATTCCCTCTCTCGCGCATGATGTGTGTTTTTGTTGAATACAATTGCGCATGGGGTCACATGGGTGGAAAAAATAGGTGTGCATTTGATGTGCATCTATTCGAATTATAGTTGTGCATTATGCACAGTTGTTTCTCAGACAGTTGCACATCAGTGCGCACCTGTATAGAGAAGAGGTGTGCATGAATTCACACATGTGGGTGTGACAGATGCACATGGATTCACATATATTTCTTCACCAGCTACGCACGGATGCACAATTGTGCGAAGGATAGGCGCACACATGTGCACACCTGTGGGTGGTGAAAACCACGCACTTGAGGCAAAGCTGGTGGGTTTTGAAAAAACTTGTATTTTTTGAAGATTTTTGTAATGAGTGATGATTTTTTATTAAGTGTTCTTTGTGTGAAAGTAGGTGATCATTTTAGCATGCTAGCCCATTGGATGGAGAGGGATTAGGAACACTTCAAGGAGGCGGTGAGAGAGGAGTCGGGAATTCAGAGACTCTTGGCAGCCTATGGGCTGCTCAAGTTCTTCGACTACCCACTGATACGGTCACAAGAGTTCCTACTTCAGTATTTGATTTCGATGTGCAGCACTGATCTGTAGTGCTTCATTGTGTGGGGGAAGTAGTTGACATTCTAGGCTATGGAGGATGTCTATTTCTTGATGGGGCTCCCTTTCCAGGGAATGGCCCTACTTGTTGATCCCCATTTTCCAGGGGATGTACACTTGGAAGATGTGGCACATAGGTATTGTTCGGGGCCGAACATTATGTCAGGTTCAGTCATCCACATTGAGGCGATGGATGATTTATTGCATCAGTGCATCGCAGTGATGATTGTGAGAATCTACTGATCCTTAGTGACTCAGTGGATCAGTGGTGGTCAGTTGAGTATTATGCAAAGGGTGTTGGATTGGGACTTTTTCACTTGGGGATTGATGTTGCACACCAAGATGATGGGGCAGATTAACCGGTGTCGGACCACCAACTCCAGTGCTTTTTCCTTAGGATCTATTTTGGTGGCGTGGTTTCTGGAGAGGGTTTCCATGTTGTGCTCGAGAGTGTTTTTGTTGGCGTCTAGGGCACGGGAGCCACGACTGATGCGGTGGTCATCGATTTTGGTATGACATGGAGGTTGGGAGGGTGGCCACATTGGCATGTGTGTGGCGTCATATGCCATAGATTATATTGTGGTTCCCATATGGTTGGATGGAATTCTGACATGACCTGAATATGGTGTTTCCTCCTAGGGAGGATTGGGACCGGAGAGGTATGTTGGCGTACTTTATGTTTTGTGATTTTGATAGTATAACATATGTTTAAGTATGGATGGATGTTGATTCTATATTTTGTATTTTTTTTTGCAGATTTGGGGTCGTGAGGCTGAGAGGCAGATTTGGTTGGAGAGTCGGCTCATCAGGGGCCAATGAGACCACCGTGGGTAGAGTCGTAGGTGGGAGAGCGATGTCGGAGGGATGAGGCTGGTGCGAGGCCAACAGATGAGGCGAGAACTGGCACGAGGTGCATATATGACAATTCAGGTGCAGAGCCATCGCATGCATCTCGAGTAGAGGCTGGCGGGGACTTAGAGGATTTACGATGCCGGTTGGAGGTCATACTGCAAGGTGTGTCTGAGGGAATGTGGTCCCATATCCAGGACAAAAGAGTCCTGGAGAAGTGTGTTGGTGGCCTTGCAAAGTTGCAGACTTTGATTGTTAGGGTCCTAACCCGCACATAGGTAGAACAATATATTCAGATGTAATAAAGGTCAATATTAATAAGGCCTTACAATAAAATAGAATAAGGCAGATGTAAGAAGACCTAATAGAAGCTTCTGCTTCTAGAAGGATCTTCCTCTAGATGCTTCTTTTTAGTATAAATAGGAGTTGAGGGTATGAGAACCCCGACTTGGATATTATTGTAATAGAGATCTTCTCAACTAGAGGTTGCCCCCTCGAAGAGGCCCGTGAACAATGATTTCAAATTCAAAGTGTTATTTCTGTTATTATTCTCTTATCATTTCAGTGCTATTGTGGTGAATGTTCTGGTTATATTGTTTTTATTCTTCCATTTCTATCATTTTATTTCTATTCTGCATACATTTTATATCTAGTATATTAAAAGTGGTATCAGAGCACTTTCCTCGGCAGAAAGTGTGGGTTAATTTTTTTTTTCAGGGTAGAGACGTATTCCAACGTCTTTAAGTCACATAGATCTGTTATTACGTGCATAAAACCATGTTTGAGGGATTCATACACGCAGGAAATACAAGTGGTACTTAAGCTTACATCTATTGGCCACCCTTGTAACCCCTGTTGGTACCCCTTCGATTGGTAGCGCATCAGACAACACCTGTGTACGGATTGGCCTAGATTACCTGAAGCCCTCTTTAGATAAACCGATCGACCGCCTGACTGTTATAGTGTCATTGAGAACAACACTCGGGAAGATACTCTCTAGTACCTGGGTAGTCGCGTATTATAGCTAAGGGTACGGTCTATCCTCCTTAGTTAGTGCCCTAAGATATTGGGCCAAGTACTACTGTTGGACCCCGCACATATATCAGAGAGCTATAGCACAGGGAAAACCCTTGTCTGTAGAACCCTTGAATACCTAACCCTTGGGGACAGAAACATAAACAAATTAAAATAGACAAGATCTATTTTCATGCAACTATGTTTGAGTTGGCAAGTAAATACACATTTATTTCTGGTTAATCATTTGGGAATTTCCTCTCTGCAGTATTCTTTAGACCAGAGTATCATTGTCTGGAAATGTTTTCACCATTATTTGAGACCTATTCCATTGGATTCATCTCTTCGCCCTTATCACATTCATCCATATCATTTTTTGGAAAAAAATTTGACCCCGCCCACTCCTTTTCAATTCCCCCATCCTCATGGCCCATACCCATAGCCAAGACTTGGAAGCTCACTGCAAAAACTTGCAATATGGTCTCATTGAAACCCAACAAGAAGTGAAACAACTCAGTGCAAATGTTGCAACCATCAATACAACCATGCAGTCCTCAATGGAGGAAATCAAACAAGACCTCACCATCTAGCTTGAATTAGTCTTTTCGGCACTCTACACCAAACTGCATATCCTTAAAGATAACCCTTCCTCTTCCTCACCTCCACATCCTGAAGGTGACCATTCCTCTCATTCCAATAACTTTCAAAATCATCACTTTAAACGTGACCTACACCTTCCGCGGGTGGATGTGACCAAATTTGATGGCTCGGACCCCACTGGTTGGGTAACTCAAATGGAACATTATTTCTCTTTATACGACATTACAGATGACTTGGCCAAACTCCGGTATGGTGTTCTCCATCTAGATCAAGAATAGTGGAAATGGTGGCAATGGATAAAAAGTTCTCGTCAAGGGTATATTGCTTAGACACACTTTGTGGCAGAGCTTTATGAACGCTTTGACACTGACACCAACCATTTGGGCTGTTTGAAAAAGTTGAAACAATTAGGAACAGTGGAAGACTTTATAGCTACCTTTGAGCACCTGACTTTTAGAATAGAGGGAATGTTTGATGCCTTTTTCTGAGAGTGTTTTATTAGCGGCCTCAAGGATGATATTCAGGCCCATGTCCTCATGGCTTGGCCTCAGATTTGGGTGGAGGATACTAAAAGAGATAAAGAAGCACAACAGGTGGTATCCTCTCAAAACCGAAAACCCTCCTTTATCCCTCACCCTAAACTAGTAAATCCCACTACTCCCTCTACTCCACTAAAAATCCAAAAATTGACCAGGGATGAAATGGCTAAACGCCAACTCAAAGGCCTTTGTTATAACTATGATGACAAATATTTCCCGGGCCACAAGTGTAAAGAAAAAAATATTTTTATGGCCATCACTGAGGATATTTTGCAAGAGGATGTAGAAACTCCCCTTGTGTCTGAGTCACCTGAATCCATTGACATAATCCCTCCCAGAGACCCTCCCAAAGTAGAACCGGTCATTTCCCTCAATGCTCTCACTGGCTTCTCTGCTCCTCAAACCCTCAAGCTAATCGGTTACATCAAGCATCGGAAGGTCATTATTCTGGTTGATAGTGGCAGCACCCATAATTTTATTCATCGCCACATTGCCCAAGAAATGCATTGCTAAATCCATGCCGTCAATAATTTCGAAATCATGATTGCCAATGGTGGTTCCATGAAATGTGGAGGGCATTGTGAAAATGTGCATCTCCAAATTGGTGACTACCACCTGAAATACCATATGTTTGCTATCGACATGGGAGGTTGTGACATTGTGTTGGGTGCAGACTGGCTAAGGAATTTGGGTCCCATTCTCATGGATTTTAAAGACTTAACCATACAATTCAACCAGGAGGGCCACCAATATAGGTTCCAAGGCATCACCGTTGGTTCACCTAAGATCATTAGTTCCCATCACATGGAAAAGATGCTCAAAAAAGGTCATTCTGGTGTTATCGCCCATCTCCATGCCATACAAGCAACAGAGACACCCTCGGTCCCGCAAGACCTCCAAGCCATCCTTTCTAAACATCAATTGATCTTTTCCACTCCCCAAGGACTCCCTCCTTCCCATGGTGTTCATGATCATTCCATTCCCCTTGTACACGGAAGCCTTCCTCCCAATATCTGTTCGTATCGTCACCCCTTTTCCAAAAAAAATGAAATTGAGAAAATGGTCCAGGAACTCCTTAATGTAGGCATTATTGTTATAACCCTAAATTGAACCATCCATGCTTACCTGGCATCAGGCCAAATCATATCCCTTCATTGCCAAAATATCTGCTGAACAACCTCTTCAAAAATCCTCTTAGGTAAGGCAAACGCACCCTAACCCACTACTGCACGCGTTTGAACACTGGCAGGCCTTCTACAGCCCGCGTTTACCTAACAAAGCACAAAAATAGGAAGTTTCCGACGGGACAAAAAACTATGGGTCAGTTAATTGAAACTCCCAGCCATGCATGGCCAAGAGTTCGTCCAAAACCCTAGCTCCTTCTAGCCTATAAAAGAAGGGGTAGGGGTACTATTTGAAGGAGGAAAAATATAACGAAGAAACTCTGCCCATTTGCCAAATCAATTTGTCCCAACCCTTTAGTCTTTCCTCAAGCCTAAGGAGAATTAACGCAAAGAAGTTGGAGGACAAAAGAAGAGGAGTAGCCCAGGATCAAGATCAAGGAACGGTGGTTGGTCTCTATCATTATTGTAAGTTGATTCATCTTGAGATTAATAAAACAATACTTTTCCCGTCCCAATGCATGAGTTATATGTGATTTATGTGATTTATGCTTAATTTCTAACCCTCAAGTAGAAAAATAGCATGCATGCGTAGTGTTTTGTCTTGATTGTAGGTTAACTTTGGAAGGAGCCACACGAACAAGCAGTCAAGAGCGCAACAGAGGATCTACACCAAACATCAGTAAAAATGTTAGTAGTTTCTTTCCATGTATGTGTATTGAAAGAGGGGTTTAAGTTTTGGGTGGTAGGTTAAAAGGTCATTTCTTTAAGGTCAAAAATCTGCATGCAAGTCTAACCCTAGCTTGTTAGTCTGTAGGGTATTATTTCCCAACAACAGAATTGGCGACTCCACTGGGGAGATATACTCTTTAGGGTTTCCGGTTTTGGTTGAGTCTTTGGGTAGTTTAAGACATCAGATTTTTTGTTTCTTTGCTTGTTGTTTTTCTGCAAGGCCTGAGCTAGTAGGGATCTTGGTTCTTCATACCATTTTTCCTTGACTATTGCTTGACGACAATTTTCAAGACACACAGAGGTACCTGCAGCCTGCAGAAGGCCTGCACGCGGGTGCCCACGCCCTAACCTTCTATAGCCCGCATTTGAACGCTTGCTGTGTAAGGGTTTCAGTAGCGTGTAGGACTCAGAAATCTTGAGAGGCAGTCCTCCTCTTCTCTGTCAAAATTTTACATTCTCAGGGGGCTTTTTGGATCCTGTCTGAGTCTTGCTGGTTCATAGTCTTGTCTCAGTTTGCTTTATTGCATTTTGTTATTTCTTGCAATTATTTTTCTTTTATGTTAAGAAGAAGCATCCAAGCCTTCAAGAGACCCTGGTTGTCAATACCAGAGGCCTTTTCCAGGTCTGGGCTGCCTGTGCTTAGTTTTGTCTTAGAGTTCATACTTACACATGGCTTGTGCAAGTGCAGCCCGCGGGTACCCGCGTGCTGTTGTAGCTCAGCACGCGTTTGAACGCGTGTTGTTTAAGTGACAGTCGCGGGCTTGATAGGTTTCTTTTCAATCAGGGTGGGGCAGTCATCCCTTCCTGTGGTGAGAAGTGTTCCTCTCAGGGGTTTGAGTCTAGGGGTGCACAGTCAGTAGGTTAGGGCCTCTTACCCTTAGCCTATTTTTTTTTTTAGGTGATAGTTGATAGAAAAGATAAAAAAAAGAAAAATTTTGTTTTATGGTTTTTAGACAAGCGTAGGAATCTGTGCTTTTTTATTTCCATTGCGTATCTTTTCTTTGATTCCTTGCGGTCTGCGCTTTAAGACAAAATTTTGATTTGTTTTCTTGGTTTTGTGCTTGTCGGCATTTTCCCTTTGTTGCTTCATTCAGCACTCAAATAAATAAAAAAATATCTCTTTTTCATTTTCTTCTTTGTTTGAAGATTGTGTTTCTGCATCAATAGCTAGGAAGAAGTATTTTGTTCATAAGTTTTTGCAGTGCATCTAGAGTATAAGTAGCTCGTAGTCGAGCGAAATTCCTTCATGTTTGTTGCATGAAATCTTAGAAAAATTGAAAAGAAAAGAAGTCTTTCTTGTGTGAAAAGTTGTTGATTTTTGCATTTCGTAAAAGCATTTTGTTTCCAGCATTTTTCATTTGTTTTTGCTTTGAGTCTTTACACATCATCAGTTTTACCTTCATACCTGTGACGTAAAAAAGCCCATAAAAGTAACGCTAATTTAAAATCTATTAGACTTTTTGTTTGTAGGGTTCATACACTAGTTCAGGACTAGGGCCTTGGATTAGGTTGGAGAGGAAACTCTCCAAGGCCACTCAAAACCAAACATTGGAGTCTGTGATAAGGAGTGTAGAAGTCCAGTTTCGTGGAAGTTATCCGGGACCCCCCTCTAACACAGGGGATAAACACGAGGTCGCATAAGGAAAGGTAGCAGAGATAACCCCTCCAAAGTCAGACCGAACGTAGTGGAGAACACATATCGAGGATTTGTCTTGGGATTCCGTCGTTTGCATTTTCCACCGGGCTTCGTGGGTCTTGAATCCGTTCAAGGTCCTCAGTTGTCTTCCGGACCATTTTCTCTCGATACCCTTGACATGTTTCGAGCTTGATACCCTGCTCATTGTGGTCTACCCGACTATCGACTGTACTCGCCTGGTGACTGTTTGCGTGCTAGCAAACTAGTTGCCAATATTTCATAGGGACATACACAGGTGACTGCGGGGGTATACCACGGTACCTAGGACAGAAATTGGGCCACGCTTTGCAGAGTATACCCAGAGGGTGCTTCCGTTTTTGAGTTGCAATTGCACCGGTAAGTTGTTCTAGTGTTGGTTGTTGTAACTGTTCTTCAAAATAGTTAGTGATTGCTTGTCTTGTCTTTTACTATTTGAACGTGTAGAATACCTTAGCGTGTCTTGGATCTTCTCACACAGTGGAGGATCCCAAGCTCCATCAGTCACGAAGGCTTCTAGGATTGCCGCCGGTTATACTGGAGCCACCCCTGCCACCATTGAGGCGGAAGCTAGACCAACAAGGGTCTTTCAAAGCAACCGGGTTACAAACCATTGTGCCCGAACAACTCCCAGAGGAATCAACCGGCATAATTGGTTCGGTTGAAACCCCAACCACTGATACTTGGCCATCAGTCAGTGTACCAATCCTATTTTACGAACGCCTGCCAGTGCCTCACACAGCTATGGCAACAAACGTTCTTACTTCCTCTGGGAATTCTTCCATTCCCACCACCATTGCTACCACAGGAGAAGCATCTCCTAACTTTCCCTTGTCGGTGGTCTGGGCCACCATGGTCTTGGCCACAACTACGTCGCACAGTGGACCGACCCCATCTATCGCGGCAGCCACACCTCCTTTTACACCTAGTGCGACTGGCCCTCCATTCTCATACGGTATGCCTAGTTCAGGCACAAGTCCTGCACTCACTCACTCCACTTTACAGACTTTGGGTCTGGGGGCGGCGAGCTCTACCGCTGCTCTGCAAGGTCAACTTGGGGGCATTACTGTCCCTTTTAATGCCTTTCCTTATGCTGGAGGTCATATCTCTCCTTCGTCCCTTCGCTTGGTGGTCTGCATCAGAAGTCCACCGGGCAGCCTGCACACACGAGTTCATTTGGCGTCGGGAATCAAGGAACACCTGCGCACACTATGCCAGTAGGTTCGTCACCGTTTGTTTGGAATGAGACGTTTGGTAAAAACACTTTCGCATCCACTGCTTTCCCATTTGGGGGCACTCCCATTTTTGGACAGTCTACTCCAGCGCAGGGTACTATTCCTGCACCAGGGGCACATATAGCAGGACCTTGGAACTCAGGACAAGGATCCGTTCCCTCCTCGGGAATGTCGTTCTGGGGTAATTCCTTCCACAGTCAATGGAACCCCGGACAGACTTCTATGCCTCTCCCAGCAGGACCAGCATGGGGTAATCCTTCCCAAAGTCCATCAAACATGATGAATGCCCAACATCCTATGTCCTTTATGGGGAATCAGCCAATGATGTCTCCACATATGAAAAATCCTTACGCTGGTCAGGGCCATGGTTTCTACCAGAATCCGGGCCAGCATCCAAAATTTTCCAGGCAACCTGGTGCCAGTCAAACTCCAGGACCCTTTTTTCCAGGCTATCAGCAGCAACCCAAACTACCTTTCCTGGCAACGTTACACTTTCCCGATTTGACAAGGTTGTTAAATGATCCTATCTGTCACGATCCACGTTGGCCTCCTATGCCAACGAAGTTGCTTTCGGACATTCCAAAGTTTGAGGCCAAGCCTAACGAAGATCCAGGTAATCAAGTGACTACTATCCATCTTTGGTGTTCATCTAACTCATTGAAAGATGACTCCATCCAGTTGTGATTGTTTCAACGCACTCTTATCGGGAGTGTCGCGAAATGGTACATCGAGCTTGACCACTCAAGATATTCTTCTTTTGGCGAACTAGCGATGGCCTTCCTTAACCATTTCCAGTTACCTGTGAGATACGATGCCAACACAGAGTTGTTTGCTAATTTCGAACAGACGACAACAGACCATATCTCTAATCATATCCGAGAGTGGAGACGTCGAAAGAGTCTAATCAAAGTACCAGTCCCACCATCATTCCTGCTTGAGTGGTTCCTTAAGTCTTTAGTCCTGCAATTATCCAAAGACATCACGACTTTAGGAGTTTTCTCCAAAGAAGATGCCATCATGAGGGCTCAACAGTTTGAACTCATCTATTCTCAGTCTGGTTTATTATACAACATCCTGCTGGATGCACCACGATCGATACTGGATAAAACTAGACAGAGAGTTGGACCACATGCCGATGGTATTGTTGGTTCAACACAAACTAAGCCCACTGAGCAATTGACAAAAAAATTGCAATAGTTATCTATACAACACTTAGTGGCCAGCCAGACTACTGCTTTGGCTGCTCCTCCTACCCAAACGTTGGAAGTACACTCTGTGCAGACGACTAACCCAAAGGCCACCCAACAGCCTGAAGGGAAGAAAAAACAATGCAAAAAGGGTAAGGGGGATAAAAAACCCACTGATAATGCTGGCGAGGGAACCACAGAAAAAATGGAAGGTGAGGTATCCATGCAATTTATGTGCGGAAGACCACCCGACCCATCTATGTCCTCGACTTGCAGAGGCCTAGAAGTTTGTCACACAACAATAGCAAGCCGTGTTGACTAATCCCTTTCAGCATCGGCAAAATTTAACTCAAGCCTCTACAAGTGCCAAAGGGGGCAGTCAAGAAACCTTCCCTCCCCCAAACAATTCCTCATCCACAAACGTATATATGGTTAGGGGTGATGCTTTAATAATGACTAGAGTGCACGACTATAGTAAACCAAGCGCCTCTGAGAAGGGAAAAGAAGCTAAGATCCCATCTCTTCCTCTACAGATCGAGAAGATGTTGGGCAAAACAATGACGCGCATTCCAAAGGGTGCGTTTAAGAAAGCTTCTCACAACCCAAACGCAAGGACCGCCCAGAATTACTCTGTGGTGGAAGATTTATCACAAACCCCTTGTGCGATGTTCGCTTTGGAGGTCGTCCAAAGCTGCCCTGCTCAGAGGAAATCCTTGTTGACTGCTTTAGGCTCTACTGAGACTTGTAACCCGGGTACCATCATGCTAGATACGACCTACTTAAAACCTCGTCTGCCTTACCACATCGCGTTTTAGATAGTAGTGGCTCATCCCACGAAAACTTTTACACGGAATATCTTCCACACGGTGGTCGACGAGGGCGCTTCAACTTGCGTTATGTCATTAGCATGTTGGAAGGCCATTGGTCAGCCCACTTTGTCTCCATCACCTACTCTCCTTACTGCGTTTGACGGTCATTCTTTCCAACCACATGGCATCGTTCCTTCTTTCCCTATGCAGTTAGGAGGGAAGACTGTGTGCGTCAAAGTAGAGGTAGTCGATGCTCCCCTCGACTATAACCTCTTGTTAGGTCGGAGTTGGACCTATACTATGCAAGCTGTGGTTGCTACAGTTTTTCGAGTCTTGTTGTTTCCACATGAGGGTCGGATAGTGACCATTGATCAATTGTCCTTCTCTAGGCCTGACCCAGCTTTGGGGGCATCCACAGTTCCCATGATTGATAATCCTCAGCCCAAGGTCGTTAACGTAGGATTTGGTTTGTGTCCATCCTTGATGGGTACCTTTGATTACCCACCTCCTCATAACGATGTCCAATTTATATCGAATCACCACAAGGCTGAGATTTTTCATGTTTTGTCGTTCCGCATGACTTACTTTGAGGATCCTTGGATTCTTCCTTCCCCATCAGCCACGATGGATGAGACAGGGCACTCTGGCATGTTCATGTCCTTGTCGGCTGCTGAAGTAGCGTACTCTTTAGTCCAACAAGCTTTAGCTAACCCTGATCTACCTCCCGCACAAGAGTTGGATACGTTTCTAGAGCCTATTTGGGCTCAGGGTTCTCTTGCTACCACCGATTCGTTAGACTTATTCTTGCCTTCTGACGAAGCAGTAATCGAAGAAATGACTAGTCCGAACAAACCTTGGGACGATCTTCATCACAGATCATATTTCCTCCTAGAGTTACACCGAATCGAGGCAGGAGAATTCACTATCACCATGACGGGAGGTCAGTCGTGTCCTATTAACCTCTTAGCTACACAGGAAATTTATGTTGAGGGGAATATGGCGACTATCGCTGCAACTATACCTATCGATATCTCCCGAAACCCTGGCATCGTGGAAAATATCTTCGTCGGAGCGGATTGCTCCCCCGAAGAGATTCATATTTACACGGATCTTTTCAAAGAATTCCACGACGTTTTTGCCTAGTCTTATGAGGAAATTCCAGGCATCGATCCGAAAATAGTTGAACATGAAATCACAACGTATCCTGATGCCAAGCCTGTTCGAAAAAAACTTTGTGCATTTAATCCTAAGAAAGCAGCAGCCATTAAGATTGAGTTTGAGAAATTGCTCAAGGTAGGGTTCATATACCCTATTCATTTGACTCAATGGGTGTCAAACCTCATGCCGGTCAATAAAAAACAAGGCACAATTTGTGTATGTACTGATTTCCGTGATTTGAACAAGGCGTGTCCAAAAGATAATTATCCAACCCCATTCATCGATCAGATCATTGATGAATGTGCTGATTGTGAAGCCTTTTCGTTCATGGATGGTTTTTTAGGCTATAATCAAATCCAAATCAAACCTGAGGACCAACACAAAACGACATTCATTTATCTGTGGGGTACATTCGCTTATCGTAAAATACCTTTTGGTCTCAAGAATGCTGGAGCCACTTTCCAGTGGGCCATGTCTTTTGCATTTCATGACCTCAAACATAGAGTCGAGGCCTATCTAGATGATTTAGCATCACGCTCTCGCAAGCGAAAGGATCATCCTATGCACCTCAGACTCATCTTCGAACGCTGTCGCTACTTCAGGATTTGCTTGAACCCCAACAAGTGCACCTTTTGCATCACGTCAGGACGTTTGTTAGGTTTCATCGTATCAACCACAGGGATCATGGTGGATCCTCTTAAGGTGGAGGCAATAATCCAGTTGCCCCCCCCACGCACAATATTACAACTTCAAAGTCTTCAAGGCAAGGCGAACTTCTTACGACGCTTCATCGCCAACTATGCCGAAATCACCAAGGGCTTTATGCGTTTACTGAAGAAATATGTTCCCTTTTTCTGGGACGAAGCCGCTCAACGCTCTTTCGACGCATTAAAACACACTCTCACAACCGCACCTCTGCTACAGCCACCTAATTATAACAAAGATTTATTATTATATCTGGCTGCCGCAGAGTCAACCATAGGCATGGTTTTAGTTCAAGAAGATGATTTGTTTTCTGAATACGTGATCTATTACCTAAGCCGAGGCCTCGTAGGACTGGAACTTAATTATTCCCATCTAGAAAAACTTGCGTTGGCAGCATTTCATGCTATTCAACTGTTCCGTCACTATGTTCTGTTTCACAAGACCACCGTCGTTGTTGTCGTGAATCCATTCCAGTACATGTTGACATGACGAGTTATCGGCGGAAAAATCAGTAGATGGATGGTCATCCTCCAAGAATTTGACTTAGACTTCGTTTCAGCAAAGTCCAAGAAGTCATTGGTCTTCGCAGAACTTATTTCGGAGCTTCCGGTTGAGTCAGGTGACGTTGTGCTTGAGGAATCGCCTATCTGGGGGGATATGTTTTTGATTCAATCTTCAGACCCCTGGTACAGAGATATACTGATCTATCTCTAGACTTTGAAGTGTCCCACCTTTGCTTCTCGTGATGAGCGTCGGCGGATATGCCACCAGGCTAAGAACTATCTCATACTCGATGATACGTTGTATCAGAGAGGTGTAGATTGCGTCTTGCGTCGATGTCTCACTCATGAGGAGGCTGTCATAGTGCTCAATGATTGTCATACAGGAGCTTGTGGCGGTCACTTATCTGGGTTGGCAACAACCCAAAATATTTTATGAGCAGGTTACTTCTGGCCCACACTTATCAAAGATTGTATCGATTCGGTCAAGAAGTGTCATTCGTGTCAAATCTTCTCTCGGAAGATGAGGGCACATCCAGCTCCTATGTTTCTTGTCATCACAGTTGGTCCCTTCACCAAGTGGGGGATTGATTACACTACATGCAACCCCCCGTCAGCAAGGGGGCACCACTATATCATCGTAGCTGTCGACTACTTCACTAAATGGGTCGAAGCTATGCCAACATTTAAAGATGATGGAGAGACAACATCTCTCTTCTTATTCAACCAGATTATAGCACGGTTCGGCGTCCCGAGAGAGATTGTCACTGACCATGGCAGTCACTTTCAGAATCAAATGATGTCTGAGTTAACATCAAAGCTTGGGTTACGGCAAGAACATTCATCACCTTACTACCCCCAAGCCAATGGGTAGGTGGAATTTGTAAACAAAACTCTTAAGACGATTCTACAGCGAACTATCAACTCAGCCAAGTCAAACTGGCATTTGATGTTATACTCGGCATTATGGTCTTACCGAACATTAGTTAAGACTGCAACCGGTTTCTCACCTTTCCAACTTGTTTATGGGCTGGAGGCAGTCTTGCCCATCGAATGTCAAATACCATCTCTGAAACTGGCAGTACGATTATTGCCAGACACTTCTCCACTTGAAGAGCGGTTAGTACACCTTGAGTAGCTTGATGAGCAGCGTCGCGATGCGGCTCTGGCCAACGAGGCTCACAAACATAAGGTCAAGTGTCAATATGATAGGTCCGTTCATCCTCGTATTTTTTCTAAGGGCGACCTTGTCCTGGTTTATGACTAAGATAAGGACCCCTTGGGGGCAGGAAAGTTTAAACCCATGTGGTTCAGACCCTTCATTATTAAGGAGGTTTTAAAAAAGGGCGCTTATCGTTTGGTCAATTTTGAAGGGAATTCTTTGGCGAAGCCTAGAAATGGGCTCTACCTCAAGAAGTATTACTCATAGAGAGGTCACTGTGGGTAACTTTTTGTAACATATGTATAGTCTTTGTACTGTTACTTTTTTATGTTTCTGTTAAAAAGTGTTATGGACGCGTCATTGATGTTATCTTTCGTCAATATGGCAGATGTCAAGTGAGTCCAAGATGTTCGTTGGGTATGTGGACGGTGCTAGTCGACACACGCGGAGGCTTGCCTCCACATCTTGGGTAATCTTTACACCCCAGGGTCAGTTGTTATCTTCCGGAGGTATATGCATAGGTGACACCACAAATAATGTTGTCGAGTATAGTGCAGTTATTGAGTTGCATCGTGACACATTGTCATTGGGTATCTCTCATCTCCGGGTCTATCTAGACGCTCAACTGGTTGTGTCGCAGCTAAACAGAATATACCGAGTTCATGATCCAACTTTACACCGACGATTCCTTAGGGTACATCTCTTGGAACGCAGCTTTGATTATATTACATATTTTCATGTTCCTAGGATATTAAATCAAATCACAGATACTCTAGCTAATCACATTTTAGATTGGCATCTCGCCCACACATAAGAAGATCATGGACATAAAACATGTAAATTCATTTTTTGCACACATCATCCATAAGACACAGAAAAGAGATAAAAAACCATATATAAACACCATAAAACCCTCAGAGTACATAGATGGGTGCAAATGCCTCAAAAATGGGAACAATAATGAGTCACTGGGCTTATGCCCTCAAAAAATATATATACATATCAGTGCTCATGGCACATAAGAGCCTAAAGTCTTCTTAGGGCCTATGGGCCCTGTTATAATCATGTACATCCTGGGCTAAACACCTAAACAATCGGACCCATGTCCGAGGTGCCCCCACAACATGAGTCTGCATGGAGGGCGACAGGTCCTCTATCTCTACCATGGGAACTGTGCGAGTGAGCGCAGTAAAGTTCTGCTCAATCCACCTCAGGACTCTCTCGGCCTCTCCTGCTGGGAGGTTCCCGGCTACTGTTTCTCCTCTAGCGGCGGCAGCTGTGGCTTCTGGCCGTGGGCGACGCCTATTCCGTGCATAGTCGGCAGGTCACACGGGTCCCACATCTGCATGCAATAAACGTTCACCCATCAAAAACTCTGGTATACAAAAAAATGATATATATATTAAAAAGACATAAAAATTACATATGCAAACAAAAAAAAACGGTATAGGTGGAGACTTACCCATCTCCCCTCGCTCCTCACCAGGAGGCACCGGTATCGCTGGCTCTCTGGAGAAGTCAATCCCCGCATATGGGTATTCCTCAATAGCCGGGATCTGCCGTGACAACCAAGCAAAAAAGTCACCGTTGAAGGCCTCTATGGTCCTTCCACCACCCTGTCACGGCAGTAACGCTGCCCATCTGCATACTACAGGGAAAGTAGCCAGATGTCCTCGTACTGTCAGTCGAGGACTAAAACACGAAACTCTATCGAAGAACAATGAACACGGGATGGTCCCAAACTCGAAGTTCCTATGTGTCCACTGTCTGCAAGATGTCAACTGACTCTTCATGCTCTCTAGTAGTGTGGTACTCCAATCGAAAATTTGTGCATTCATGCACTGGATCGCACAGTTCATCTGTGCGCGCGAAGCCTGATGCATGGCTGCGGAGCTGGTAATCCGCCCAATGAGTGATAAAATAGTCTGAAGGGCGAGGCTGGTAATCCTACTAATGGGTACCGAGGAAGTTCTTTGATCGGTCCCAGCCTCACAATACTCCTCGATTAGTTCCGAGACTTTGCTCGGCCCCGCAGGAAAAGTCTGAAAGTTTACTGGTTCCCCTCTCCTTGAGAGGCTAGTCAAGAAGTAGATGTCCTCGGTGGTGGGCACCAAGGATTGCCCCTCTAGCATAAATGCCTCTGCATCAAGGTGCTAGTAATTAACCAGGGCATTCAGTAGCCTTGGTTGCACGTGCATAAATAGACACAAAAAGAATTTCACCAAACCACACTGTGTCAGCACGGCCATAACGTTCGGATCTGCAGCCACTAACTCATTGGCGGCCTCGTGATCCCTTTCCCTCCACTGAACATACATCCTGCCAACATCACCAAGGAAAAGGAGGGTCAATACCTTTTTCAATTTATGGTTTTCATCATGCGAGGGGTACCCGCGGCCTGTCGAGGCGACAGTCGCGGGTACTCGCGGGCAGGATTAACTTTGCACGCGGGTACTCGTGGGCTGTCCCTGGACAGGCCACGTTTTCCTAGGTCCGACCTTTTTAAGGTCGACGCCCACCCCCAAAACACACCTAAATGCTACAAATGAAGTATTGAATTGCAAGACAAGGGAGTTTGTACTTACTTGGTCCAAGCAGAAGTCTGTTTCATCCACTGTAGCTCCCGGAATCACGATCTTTGGCAAAGGGGGTCTTTTGGCTCCAGAGTCAATTTCCAAATCAGGAATGGTGACAATGAGCTGCTAGCTTCTATTTATAGACTTTTTGGCCTCTTTTTGTCACTTTTTTGGGCCCTTTTATCAGTTTCTTTATACCAAAAACCATTTTGAGTGATCCAGGAGTTATATGGGAGGGATTTGATCAGGTATTGGGACAATTTTTATTGAG
>ML798206.1:51199-63199 GCA_009831015.1 Picea engelmannii | reverse complement strand
CATTATTATTATTTTTATTATTAGATTAATCCCCATTGAGGATTAATCAAGTCGGTAATTGTATAAGGACCAAATCCCCTTTTGTGGATTGGTCATCGGACAATTATAATGTAAAGAATAAGAAGTCGGCCCCAACAGTTATATTGAAAGGGCCAGATTTAATTAAAGGTGGATTTACCCACCCAGTGTGAGAGGTCGGCCCTGCCAGAATGGTGACTCTTCACACATGCTAGATTAGTATAAATAAGAGGCTAGCGCCTCACTTCCTACACACACTTCACTTGCTCATGATCTTATGAGGCAAGTTGACATTTCAAGTTGGTGAGAGGAGAAGAAGGGTGGCGCATCTCTTGGAGGAGGATTTTCTGTATTGGTTGAGTTATCTCTTGAACATTTGTATAAGCTTTTATGATAAGGAAGTTTTGCTGGGTTTTCTTCCCCTAGAGGGTTTCCCAGGATAAATGCTCTGTCTATTGTGGATGTGTATTTCTCAGTGATCTTGTGGTTATTATGCTCTTGTCTTTATGAAATGCAAAGAATTATAATGATAGCATAAACATTAACAGGAGGAAGGGTAGAAGGGTATGGATTTTGATAAGGGGGGGGAGGGTAATAAGGTGGTCCCTCATACATCGATGAATATTGGGGTGTATCATACATAGGTTATTGTAATTGGACATATGGGTTGTGGTGTGTTGTGGTACCAATCAATCCATCCACTGTGTGAGACATCCCAGGTTTTTCCTAGATGAATGGTATGGGTCTTGGGGCATCAGGTAGTACTGTGTATAAGTAAACTCACTGAACATAAATGAGGTCGTACTGTTGAGATTTGTTGATGGCTTCCTCTTTAGTTTGGGGGAAGGTGGAGGCCACATCTTTGGCAAGGATAGAGACGAGTGATCTGAGAAACCAATCGAGGAATTATTCTTTGGTGGTTTCTTCTTTGCATAAACTACGTCATCGGCACCATTCGTGATTGTGGTCGGCGATATGTGTAGCTAAGGTTTGTTTACACTCAGAGAGAAGTTCTAGACCATTGTCATGGTGAACTGGTAGTTGAAAGAAGGTCAAAACTATTTTGTCCAAGGATTCAAAATTCACATGGGACCCGTATTTTTCATCCACATACCATTTGGCTGATAGACCTGTGAGTGTACGCTGAAATAACCTTAAACAAACAGATTTGTCCATGCTTTTGTTTGAAGATAACCATAAGTGGAAATTCATGACATTGTTGGTAGAGTCTTCCCCTGGTTTTCCTTCAAATTTAGGAATGTCTAAAAGTAGTTTGGTAGGCATATTGGGCCATGTGGGGTCATGCAATATAGGGTCATTCATGAGTTTACTAAAGTAAGGAATGTTGAGGGATGCAAAATATGGAATTGAGGTGGTGGTGGAGGATTGGTTCTAGACATGGTGTGATCAGGTAGTGGATCTGACCCTTGAGGGGGATTTGGTGGGGTTGCACTTCTCCCTTGAGAGGAAGTTTCCCCCCCGCCTCCTTGTGAAGGATATCTAGTGGATGGATGGCCTTGGGATGTGGGCCCAAGTAAGGTGGAACCAATAAAATATGATCCCAAAATAGTGGCACTCACAGGGGTGTGATATGGTTGAGCCGGTGAGTTGGAAAAACTAGGAACTCCTCCTAGGATAGGAGGAAGATTTTGCAAGAGTCTGGAATGACTGGGATTATGTGGGTCCCCTATGATGTCTAACCAACAAAGTGAATGTGTGTAAGTGGTGATGAGAAAAATTAATGAACAATATACTTGTATAGTTTGGACTTTCACAATATATCTCACAATCGCATGTAATTTAAATGAGCATCATTCATAAATCAATTGAAAAGAAGCATACATGTGGGTAGGTGGATTTTTGTCCACGTGGGGGAACAAAACAAATGATTGTGTCCTAAAAATATGTAATGTCCTTCCTCTCAAATAGAATTGGACCTTCCAATAACACTCAACTGTGGGGTCTGAAGCCACCAGAAGAGGAACTAGTGAAGGATGAAACAATCAGTTATAATGAGGGATAGAGGGTGCATATCCTAAAAGAGTTGGAGATATTTCCCAATAGCCACACAAAATTTGATCAAGGTTCAATTGTAGGCCACAATTGTCACCTTGGTAGATGTCCTAAAATTTAGTCACTAGGTACCTCAGTCAAAGTGCGACATTTAGATTTTTGACCTCAGAAATGGGTCATGGGTTGGATTCCTTCAAAGAGTTGGGTGACTCAAGGGGGGATGCACAGAACAACTGGACCTCGGCCTTTTACCCTTCATTGTTATATCCCTGCCTTATGGTGTTGGGAACACTTGACTTGGAGGATTTTAAAGTTCCCTATTTGTTTTGTCAACTTCTAATGTTTGAAGATGTGAGAACTAGATAACGGGGATTTATTTGGATGCCTACCCCCGAGATCCTACCTAGACTAAAAAAATTCTTTTGGAACCTCTCATGGAGGAAAACTTAGTGAGTTTTTAGAAAAAATTTAGATGTGGTTGGTTGAGATATTGGGGGTGTGAACCAATCTCGTTTGAATTAAGTGGGTGTGGATAATTTATTCAAGAAATAGTACGACGTTTCAGGATCCCTTTGGAGGAAACCTACTTCAACATCCACGATTTGAGATGAAATTATGTGAGTGGGGAGTGACTTGGTGTGTGAGCAAGTGAAAAAATGTGCCAATTTTTAATAAGTTAGGTGTCAATTTGTAGCATGTGGACTTCTTTTGGTCCTTACAAATCTTGATTACCTGTCTTACTAGATTCCATTAGTACAACCTTGTTGAATTTTAAAGTCCCTAAAGAACTAGCATGTGGACATATGGGTCCTTACCAATCCTTTAAACTCCCTAATGTGATTTAATCTAAGAAATATTTTGAACAACTATCCTAGATTGCAAGCATGTGGGCATGTATGGGCCCGTTACTATAACCTTTAAACTCCCCTAGTGATGTAAACTAAGAAATTAGCTTCAAAACTATCCTAACTTTTCAACATGTGGGAATGTATGGGCCCGTTACCAATTTAATATGTTTTAAAAAAGAAACTAAGAGGATCCCTAGGGGGGCTTTGTCCTCTCCTAAATATTTTGTTTAAGGGAGATGAAATCTTCCCTCGATCGCTTTTCTAATTGTCAATATCGTTCTATGGTGCGAGAGAAGAGCATACTCAATGATTGAAGTTTGATTTCTGGTCCCAATGCAAGTTTTTTTTATATGTGATAGTAAAGAATCTCAACTTAAATTTTACAATCAAAATAATCCATCCATGTGGCAACTCACAACAAAAGAGGAGAAATATGGTTCTTTTTAACCTCCTAAGTGCCTATGTTTTGACTAACCATTCATGTAGAGAGGGAATCTAAGTGTGGTGCATTTACAAATTGCATAAAAGCAAGATTTTGAAGGCTAAGGGCCTTCAAAATATCACAAAAACTTTTACAATTTCAAGACTTTGGACATATGCGCAAGTTACAATTCAAACAGAGGTGCAGTGGGTGCATAATGTGCAGAATGTGTAGCGAATAGAAGACCTTTGGGCGCATTGTGCACAGAGAACAAAAGTGTTGTGGGTGCACTGTGCATAGAGAACAAAAGTGTTGTGGGTACACAATGCTCTAAATGCGCGTCTGTGGGCTGAAATACCCATGCACATTCTGATACGCATCGAGGGGGGGGGTATTTTAAGTGGAATTCTCCTCCTCTAGCTCTAAAATTAGCTCTTTGTAGGTAAGGCTAGGACGGTTATGATCCCTGCAAAGAAAATGGGTCAAAAAGAAGTGCTCAAACAACCAAAATAGGGAAGAAATTGATACCTTATCCCTAGTATGGTCGCCAATCTGTTGTGTCCCTTTCGCCGCTTGAATGAGAAAAAGGAAGGCACTTGCAAGTCTATTTGGGTCTGCTAGACATGACAGAGGTTAGTTTATGAATTAAATAATTCAATCACATGAAATAAACAAACAACTAAGCTAGAAACAACTAAGAAAATAACCAAAGAAATGAAACTAAAAAGTATAAGAAACTTGAACCAAGATCAATCAACCAAATGACCAATAATCATGCCACTAATGAATAACTATATTAGTGGGAAAACACCGTAAAGAAAGGAGGACTTGTGGATCCCCTCTTCCTCCTTGGGAGGGATCTTGAGTCCCCTATGTGAGATCTTTTATTACAAATGATAAACTAGAAAGCAAATGGTGAAGAAATCCAAGATTATTCCCTCAAGAGGTGAGGTGAATAGCTTATTGAGATGATGCTAGAATAATATAAGAAGAAAAAGAGGTTTCTTGAAGGAGAATATAGGCAGCATAACAATACTATGAGATTCTTAAATTCTTAGTGAACCCTTTGCCTCCTTTTATAACTTGTCTTTGAGGCAATATCCAACCGGTCTTTTGTGTGAACAAGGGGCCCTTTAGGGAACCCTTAGGTCTTTGACCAACCACCCATTCAGATTCAACTCAGATTTGAGGGTCAAGTCAAGTTGGGAGATGGTCCAGAAGTGGGTGAGGGACCGACAAGAACCATAAATATGTCATTCACAGGTGTGTGCATCTTTTCTTGTACACAAACACGCATATGGCGCATTGTGTGCTCTACGGGCTTCTTTGGCTCGCGCACTGTGCACGTGCTTCCTTTAGTGTTTTAGAGCATGCCAATTTTTTGATGAGTTGTATAGTTTTTTCTCTTTGGAAATTATTTCTTGGTGCTGCAGGTGAACTAATAGGTCTTTGGATATGTTGTATTCATGTAACCATTTGCATGCGATGTTGCAGATGAAATTTCAGTGATAACAAACTTTGCGGGGTCGTAACTTTTGCATACGATCTTTGTTTTAGGTGCACAATAACCCGTTGGAAAGGTATGACCGAGAAGAAAAATTTTCGACTGGCCTAGTTTAGTGCATTTGGCAGTCACCTGGGCCCCAAATCCTCAAAAAACGTCATTTAGGGCCTCAAAATGGTCTCGAAGGTTTGGAACCCGAAAAACTACCAAGGTGGAAAACTATTTTTCGAGCCAGTGGAATAGGTGAGTGGACATCAATATCCACCTCGATCAAGAGTGTCTATTGTTGGCTCCTACATCATACACTTATATCAGTAATCACTTTTATTGTATGTTTCCTAAGTCACACAATGTGTCATGTTCTTGTTCAAAGGAATTTTAACCTATGTTGGCCATTCCACATAATTATTTTCTTTGCGGGCCATCCTTCTTGTGTGTCAAGTACATCTCAAAATCAAAAGTATATTTTTTCTATACTCATTTATTTATGGAAGGTCCTCATTGAATTCTTGTCGATAGGTTAAGCTCTTATCGACTACGACAAATTTCTCTGAGATTTTACCCTACAATCACACCCTGGGCCTATTTACATCATTGATAGGTAACCTTACACTCGACAGATGAAATTTCATCATTGATTGTTGACTGACTAGTTCCCCTTATGTTTAATAGAAAGAAAATTATTCACACACTGGGATTCATGCAGTACCTTGGATTCCATTTTTCCCCATTGGTGGTTTCCTCTCCTTTGTCGATAGTCTCCTTTGTCGACTGTCTCTTTTGTGCACTATTTACATATGGTGAACACGAGGGACATAATTCATGGTGGTCCTTACAATATTTCATCTAAGTCCTTCCAAATCTTTGGCCTTCTACTACTCCTCATGTATGCCTTAATTCCCTCCTTCCAACGGATCTCTTCCTAATGACTTCATCGCATGTTTCTTTGGGCCAGGGATCTAGAGTCATTTTTAGTACCTTAGGGTTTGCAATCGTCAGTGGTAGGTTCCCTCGCTATTGATAGTGGGAATACATCAATGTCCCCTGATCAGTAGATTCTATTAGGTGTTCGACATCAAATCCTCTATTAACACTTGTTAGATTGTACTAGGTACCTTGATTCCCATTATCATTATCATTGGGTTGTCTCATGTTTGTTAATGGTATACATCAATGTACGGTAATCAAACAATGTCTCATTGTGTTTGAATTCAAGACATATATTTGCATAGTGCAGAATTGTACCACAATAGTTGGGTTGAATACCTCATGAATGTAGTAGCATCACCTATTTTTTATTTTGTTTTCTGGGTTACGAATGGATAGTACCACCCCACACATCGATACTCATGAAGGATCAATTTTAATCTCTTTTCCCATATATATTTCATTGATTTTGAGACATAGATCCACTATGTATTTTTTGTGGCTATGATCTTTGTTTGACATGGATCCATCATGCATCTCTTTTGTGGCCATGATCACTGTTATATATACATCTTACATGGATCCACAATGTACTTGATTAGTGGCCATGATTATCATCACACTTGAGAATGGGTATGCCCACCTCAAGAATTGATTTCTTCTAACTTCTTTCAGTGTTGGTTGTTGTCCTTAAATTGAATTCTAGAGACCTTCACCTATGGATAACTACTCTTGAATACTTATAATGTATTTTGGCCATCAATTTCTCTTTTGACCTCACATATTAGGGGGCATATGTTATAGCATCAAATTCTACCTCTAAATATTTGATGCTCTTGTTGGCCTTATCCCTATCCTCCTTACAGAAAACTATTCCTCATACCTCCTTGAGTCCTTATACAATTATTTTTTTGAAGGATGTACGTGCCCTCATAGCTATGCTACCCACGTACACACGGGATACTTAAGGGACACCCATGTGCATTTTAATCAATGATCCAAAAAATATAATTATGACCAAATTAATTATGAGTTACAAGATTGGTTAGTTATCTAAATCCTTTTTCCCATATTCAATTGTCTCTAATTGATTGGAGGCCACATAAAAGGAACATTTGAATCATGGATAAAGGTAATGATACTTTGCATATTAAAGAAAACACTTATTTGTATATTCATGTAGAGTCTGTAAGCCCATTTATCCCTGTTGTTTCTGATTTCTTGACCTGGAAACCCTTGTTTCTAGTTTCTCTCCGATCATCAACCTTATCTTGCCAAGAGTTTCTCTCTATACTCTCTTAGGCCCTATGGTGAATTCATTGTCAAGAACATACTTATAGTAGGATCTGGGTTGGAGGAATATAGGATTTTTTTTTATAGGGTTGTGACGCATAGAGGATGTATAAGTTGTAACGACCTTGCTGCTTTTCAATAACAATATATAAAAACATGTTCCTTTGAAGTATCTTGTGTTATTATTGTTCATATTTATAATGTTTTCGTATACATTTCAGTATAATACTATTTTTTTTGTTCTTTTCCGTTATTGTTTACATAACTAATGGGTAGTTATTACTATAACTACCTCTCTATATAAATATACTTGTTCAAGGTTTTTGCAGGTTGCAGAGAAATCGTTGGGAAGGAGCAAAAGGACTCTGTCAATCGAGAACAACACCAAACGTTGGGATCCTAGTGAGTTTATTTTCCTCTTTTTCAACAAGTTAGTTACTCTTGTGAAATTTGGTTATTATATCTTAGTTTGGGGAATGTACTTTGTATATGGTCATTGGTATGTTGCACTAATTCCAATATTGTGGGGAATTTTCCTCGAAAGTAAGAATAAGAGGGAGTTTGTATATGTGAATGCATCACACCATAAGAAAGGAAAAGGACTCCCTATCCTACAAAACAAAGGACAAATAAAGGATGGGTAACCTGAGGACAACCAACCTATGAAAGAAGCAAATAAGGGTAATGGGAATATGACGAAAGACACTCGGAAGTGGTGCGAGTTCCACAAAATCCCTTAGCACAACACTGATGAATGTCACTCGAAGAAATCATTGGTGGCATAGTTGAAAGCCTAATATTCGTATCCAGTATCAGACTCTGAATCAAAGACAAACAAGGGGAAGTGGATCATTGATGCAGAACCCAGTGCCATAGTTGCTACTACCAAGGTCCAACCAAACGAACCAGAATATCCAAAGGAAGGTGAGCTCCTTTTTCACTCATAGATGTTCATGGCCAAAGGTGAGCTCCCTTTTCACACATTTCATTGTTCATAGCCGAAGCCAAAATAACCTAACCTCAATATAGGTCATCAAGCAATTGTAATTTATAAAAATACTACATCCACAACCAAACAACATTGAGTAGCTCAACCAAGGATGATATATTTGCATCAACCAACAATGTCTCCCACCCTATGGAATCAATATATTCAAGGAGGAGGTATCCTGTGATGTTTCCCCACTTGAAGTTTGTGATGCTATTTTAGGAAATCCATATATGTGGAAATGTCATGTTGTATATGAATCTAGACCTCGTAGTGTCCTTGTTACTTTGGGAAGACAACTATAGAAGATATTAGAGGTAGGTCCACCTACCGCAATTTCTTTGGTCTTAGCTAAGAAATCTATGAAGGTCATATCAAAGACTAGGAAATTTTCCCTCTTCATGATTCTCTCTCAAGATGGAAGGTCATGGCCACACCCATGGCCTCCGCATAGGGATTCTGTATGCAACAAAAGCAAGTGGAAAAAGTTGTAGAATAATATCGAGACATCTTCACCTTACCTATTGGGGTTTATATACACTATCAAGTTAAGCATTCAATTTATCTGACACCTAGAGTGCATGTACCTAATGGGATGATATATAGATTCTATCTCCAAGAAAATGAGGAAATAAAGTGCTAGATTCAAGAAATTCTCCAAAAAGGAACATTCGACCAAGATCTTCATCCTGCATAAGACTAATCATGCTCATGCAGAAGAAAGACATGACCTAGCGACTCTGTATTGATTTCAAATCTCTAAAAAAAATCACAGTAGAAAACCACTACCCAAATCCTCGAATTGACAACTTTCTCGACCAACTCAAGGGAGCGAAGTACTTCACTAAGATCGATCTGAAGTTGGGCTACCACTAGGTCCCAATAGAATCGAATGATGTATGTGTTGAGACCTAAGTCTTCACCCCTTCCCTTACTCTCTCATTTCCCTATTCCTTCATCAAAATCATTCCTCTTATAGTTGGTTGATTTGGTTTCCCATTACTAAATGACTTTTTTTTTATCATTATCTTTCTTGATTGACTCTTTGCACCAATTATTTAAGTTTTCTTGAAGAATGATTTCATGTTGTGGTTTGATTTATAAATACTTGTCATCATGTTTTCCATTGATTGAGCATGCAACAGGTCAACCAATTCCTTTGTTTGCACAGGAAATATCCAAAAGAAAAATGGAACAATTCAGAGCAATGGATTTCAGGCTTAGATTATGAGAAAATAGACAGTTTAAAGTTCGGCAGTGGAGATCCAATAGTTAGTTCCAATCAACGACTCTCGTGCATTCAGAGTCTCAAAATCATGCAGGGTTTAACAACAAGTGTGAACCCCAGAAGTGTCGGATCCCCGGACTGCCACGTCAGATCCGAAGGATCAGCCATCCGGGAGGTTTTACTTCAAGAAATTGTATATCACCGAAGAGCCGAAGACAAGCGACATTCATCTGTTGATGACACATGGCACTCATTTAAGGTAATTTGGGTTACGCCATCCACTCATGTTCAGGTGACACATGTCAATCTCTTTTCATGACACGTCAGCACAGTGACGTCATGTGGACACATAAGATCCTGGAGATCACCACTCCAAGAAATTTCATATCATATCAAACTTAGTTCTTTGGAGCTCTGAATTGTCAGAATGTCGAAGTACCAAAGTCCCTGAACATCAAAGCACTGAAAGGTTGACACGTCATCTCTAGGACATTATCATTCCGGGGGATTTCAATTCATAGCAAACGCAGACCTCCTAAGCTCCAAAGCATTGGAGCCCTCAAAGTCGTGAAATATTTAAATGTTAAGCACGACTTAATCCTGGGTTAATTAGTGATAAACATTGGCTAATCACTTTGTGAGTTTGGACCTCCAAGAGGAATCCATACTTTGCATTAAATAAATCCCAAACCTCAAAGAGTCGAAGACCTGTGTTATCCATCAGTTGCGATGCATGGTACTTTTCTATCATGATGAATGGAACTCTCCTATCATGACATGTGGCACTCATTTCAAGCACATTTGGGTCTGTCATTTGTACTATTTTGAGTGACACATGTCACCCTTATTTCCATGAAATTTCAGTGATATGACATCAGGCCGCCATGTCAGATTCGAGAGATCGTCTTCCAAGGGATTTCCAAGAACAACATTCAAGAACTCCCAAACCTTGAAGAGTCAAAGTCCCGAAATGATGAATTTTAAAGGTAATCTTGGGCTAATAAGTGATTATTGTTGATTAATGACTCTGGGAGTTCTATCCTCTGGAGGATATGTATACTATGCTCTCTTAAGCCCTTGAATTTTGGATTTCCGAAGTGGCTCGCCCACATTTATTGCACATTTTGAAATGTTTAAAAAGGGGTTCCAAACCAAGAATGAATAAACTACACGTCCAGACTGCAGAGAGAATGTCAGTGACTCCACAAAAATGCCAAATGACTTGCTTCTTTCCTCCAGGAGATAAGTAGGGGAAAAACATTGCCAACATATTCATTTATCTCCAGTGGCATCAAATAATGTGCATGCATACCAGTTCTCAATGCATAACTCAGTTCTTTCACTCCTAGCCATTTTTTGTCAAATCTCAGTTCATTCTAGCGCACGCATCATTCGATTTCATTGCTAGTAGCAATTTTTAATTGTTTAGTTAAAGACTCTTTTAGTTTAATGAATAATAAGTGGTCTTTTATGTATGATAAGAACCACTCTTTTTTATTAATTCAAGTGTGAAGTATACATTACTATTCTCCAATAGTTTCTAGTTAAGTTAATAAGTTGTTTTACAACTGATAGTGTAGAGTTAAGTCTCAGTCCCAGATGGACGAGAGCCTCTGCAACTCTGATAAATATGCAGTTTTTGTATGTTTTGAGTGTTCAATTTTTGGGGGAAAATAAGATCAATACATCAGTTGGTTCAACCTGTTATATGCATGGATTAAATCTCTATACTTGGTGAATATACTCTTGATGACATTATTTTGTTCAAATATTCATATGTTTTTTTTTATTTTTATCTTATCTTGAATGCAATATTTTATCTATACAAAGTACATTTCATTTCCTTAAGCTATTGTATAACTTATATTTCCTAATATGCAACCTATAAAACAACTAATTCTTTGGTGAAGATTTCTTTTTATTGCAACTTGTGGGAGTAATTGTGTTTTTGATACATGTTTAATGTCTTGAAATGATATTTTAAGTATTAAACTTCTTGCAGCAGATTATTCATTAAGTGGTTTGTTGTTTCCCTTTGTTTTTACCTCTATTATTTCACTTGTCTATCATTTGTGTGCCACCAACAAAGGAGAACCCTCATCTATATCATTTTTCCAACCCACCATGCTCTTTTATTGGTAAAACCAACCCTCTAACTGACGAATAAAATAAAAAAATCAACCATTCAAAACTTGAGGTGGACTAGCTCCACCCTTTAGCAGTGAGGTGTAGACTTTAGGACCAACATCTTTTGGCGTCGTTTCCAGGGAATGGATTAACTAGATATATTTCCTTGGGATAATGACAATGATCATATCTGATCTTTGATGGTGAACAAATACCAGACACATTCAGACTATAGATCATTCACCTAGAGAATCCATGGTTAAAGAATCCAGTGGCGACTCCACAATTTTAAGAAGTCATATTTTTAGATGGAAGCCATGTTGGCTCAGAGGTTTTCTCCTTTTAATTTCTCTATTGTTTCTGGTTTTCCAAATACTATTCCTACTATAGATGAGTGGGGTGATTACTTGCCCATATTTAGAGAAAATAAAGATGATAACCCTGTAGATCATTTGCTTGAATTTCATGAAGTCATGCATCAGTTGGGTATACATCATGAGGATGTATTAATGAATATGTTCATGTACTCATTAGAGGGATATGCTCATGAATGGTACCAATCCTTTCCTCCTGCTAGCATATCTTCCCTGAAACATTTTCATGCAGTATTTAGTGATCATTGTAAAAGGTTTT
>ML798206.1:0-51099 GCA_009831015.1 Picea engelmannii | reverse complement strand
TGGTCCTTACAAATCTTGATTACCTGTCTTACTAGATTCCATTAGTACAACCTTGTTGAATTTTAAAGTCCCTAAAGAACTAGCATGTGGACATATGGGTCCTTACCAATCCTTTAAACTCCCTAATGTGATTTAATCTAAGAAATATTTTGAACAACTATCCTAGATTGCAAGCATGTGGGCATGTATGGGCCCGTTACTATAACCTTTAAACTCCCCTAGTGATGTAAACTAAGAAATTAGCTTCAAAACTATCCTAACTTTTCAACATGTGGGAATGTATGGGCCCGTTACCAATTTAATATGTTTTAAAAAAGAAACTAAGAGGATCCCTAGGGGGGCTTTGTCCTCTCCTAAATATTTTGTTTAAGGGAGATGAAATCTTCCCTCGATCGCTTTTCTAATTGTCAATATCGTTCTATGGTGCGAGAGAAGAGCATACTCAATGATTGAAGTTTGATTTCTGGTCCCAATGCAAGTTTTTTTTATATGTGATAGTAAAGAATCTCAACTTAAATTTTACAATCAAAATAATCCATCCATGTGGCAACTCACAACAAAAGAGGAGAAATATGGTTCTTTTTAACCTCCTAAGTGCCTATGTTTTGACTAACCATTCATGTAGAGAGGGAATCTAAGTGTGGTGCATTTACAAATTGCATAAAAGCAAGATTTTGAAGGCTAAGGGCCTTCAAAATATCACAAAAACTTTTACAATTTCAAGACTTTGGACATATGCGCAAGTTACAATTCAAACAGAGGTGCAGTGGGTGCATAATGTGCAGAATGTGTAGCGAATAGAAGACCTTTGGGCGCATTGTGCACAGAGAACAAAAGTGTTGTGGGTGCACTGTGCATAGAGAACAAAAGTGTTGTGGGTACACAATGCTCTAAATGCGCGTCTGTGGGCTGAAATACCCATGCACATTCTGATACGCATCGAGGGGGGGGGTATTTTAAGTGGAATTCTCCTCCTCTAGCTCTAAAATTAGCTCTTTGTAGGTAAGGCTAGGACGGTTATGATCCCTGCAAAGAAAATGGGTCAAAAAGAAGTGCTCAAACAACCAAAATAGGGAAGAAATTGATACCTTATCCCTAGTATGGTCGCCAATCTGTTGTGTCCCTTTCGCCGCTTGAATGAGAAAAAGGAAGGCACTTGCAAGTCTATTTGGGTCTGCTAGACATGACAGAGGTTAGTTTATGAATTAAATAATTCAATCACATGAAATAAACAAACAACTAAGCTAGAAACAACTAAGAAAATAACCAAAGAAATGAAACTAAAAAGTATAAGAAACTTGAACCAAGATCAATCAACCAAATGACCAATAATCATGCCACTAATGAATAACTATATTAGTGGGAAAACACCGTAAAGAAAGGAGGACTTGTGGATCCCCTCTTCCTCCTTGGGAGGGATCTTGAGTCCCCTATGTGAGATCTTTTATTACAAATGATAAACTAGAAAGCAAATGGTGAAGAAATCCAAGATTATTCCCTCAAGAGGTGAGGTGAATAGCTTATTGAGATGATGCTAGAATAATATAAGAAGAAAAAGAGGTTTCTTGAAGGAGAATATAGGCAGCATAACAATACTATGAGATTCTTAAATTCTTAGTGAACCCTTTGCCTCCTTTTATAACTTGTCTTTGAGGCAATATCCAACCGGTCTTTTGTGTGAACAAGGGGCCCTTTAGGGAACCCTTAGGTCTTTGACCAACCACCCATTCAGATTCAACTCAGATTTGAGGGTCAAGTCAAGTTGGGAGATGGTCCAGAAGTGGGTGAGGGACCGACAAGAACCATAAATATGTCATTCACAGGTGTGTGCATCTTTTCTTGTACACAAACACGCATATGGCGCATTGTGTGCTCTACGGGCTTCTTTGGCTCGCGCACTGTGCACGTGCTTCCTTTAGTGTTTTAGAGCATGCCAATTTTTTGATGAGTTGTATAGTTTTTTCTCTTTGGAAATTATTTCTTGGTGCTGCAGGTGAACTAATAGGTCTTTGGATATGTTGTATTCATGTAACCATTTGCATGCGATGTTGCAGATGAAATTTCAGTGATAACAAACTTTGCGGGGTCGTAACTTTTGCATACGATCTTTGTTTTAGGTGCACAATAACCCGTTGGAAAGGTATGACCGAGAAGAAAAATTTTCGACTGGCCTAGTTTAGTGCATTTGGCAGTCACCTGGGCCCCAAATCCTCAAAAAACGTCATTTAGGGCCTCAAAATGGTCTCGAAGGTTTGGAACCCGAAAAACTACCAAGGTGGAAAACTATTTTTCGAGCCAGTGGAATAGGTGAGTGGACATCAATATCCACCTCGATCAAGAGTGTCTATTGTTGGCTCCTACATCATACACTTATATCAGTAATCACTTTTATTGTATGTTTCCTAAGTCACACAATGTGTCATGTTCTTGTTCAAAGGAATTTTAACCTATGTTGGCCATTCCACATAATTATTTTCTTTGCGGGCCATCCTTCTTGTGTGTCAAGTACATCTCAAAATCAAAAGTATATTTTTTCTATACTCATTTATTTATGGAAGGTCCTCATTGAATTCTTGTCGATAGGTTAAGCTCTTATCGACTACGACAAATTTCTCTGAGATTTTACCCTACAATCACACCCTGGGCCTATTTACATCATTGATAGGTAACCTTACACTCGACAGATGAAATTTCATCATTGATTGTTGACTGACTAGTTCCCCTTATGTTTAATAGAAAGAAAATTATTCACACACTGGGATTCATGCAGTACCTTGGATTCCATTTTTCCCCATTGGTGGTTTCCTCTCCTTTGTCGATAGTCTCCTTTGTCGACTGTCTCTTTTGTGCACTATTTACATATGGTGAACACGAGGGACATAATTCATGGTGGTCCTTACAATATTTCATCTAAGTCCTTCCAAATCTTTGGCCTTCTACTACTCCTCATGTATGCCTTAATTCCCTCCTTCCAACGGATCTCTTCCTAATGACTTCATCGCATGTTTCTTTGGGCCAGGGATCTAGAGTCATTTTTAGTACCTTAGGGTTTGCAATCGTCAGTGGTAGGTTCCCTCGCTATTGATAGTGGGAATACATCAATGTCCCCTGATCAGTAGATTCTATTAGGTGTTCGACATCAAATCCTCTATTAACACTTGTTAGATTGTACTAGGTACCTTGATTCCCATTATCATTATCATTGGGTTGTCTCATGTTTGTTAATGGTATACATCAATGTACGGTAATCAAACAATGTCTCATTGTGTTTGAATTCAAGACATATATTTGCATAGTGCAGAATTGTACCACAATAGTTGGGTTGAATACCTCATGAATGTAGTAGCATCACCTATTTTTTATTTTGTTTTCTGGGTTACGAATGGATAGTACCACCCCACACATCGATACTCATGAAGGATCAATTTTAATCTCTTTTCCCATATATATTTCATTGATTTTGAGACATAGATCCACTATGTATTTTTTGTGGCTATGATCTTTGTTTGACATGGATCCATCATGCATCTCTTTTGTGGCCATGATCACTGTTATATATACATCTTACATGGATCCACAATGTACTTGATTAGTGGCCATGATTATCATCACACTTGAGAATGGGTATGCCCACCTCAAGAATTGATTTCTTCTAACTTCTTTCAGTGTTGGTTGTTGTCCTTAAATTGAATTCTAGAGACCTTCACCTATGGATAACTACTCTTGAATACTTATAATGTATTTTGGCCATCAATTTCTCTTTTGACCTCACATATTAGGGGGCATATGTTATAGCATCAAATTCTACCTCTAAATATTTGATGCTCTTGTTGGCCTTATCCCTATCCTCCTTACAGAAAACTATTCCTCATACCTCCTTGAGTCCTTATACAATTATTTTTTTGAAGGATGTACGTGCCCTCATAGCTATGCTACCCACGTACACACGGGATACTTAAGGGACACCCATGTGCATTTTAATCAATGATCCAAAAAATATAATTATGACCAAATTAATTATGAGTTACAAGATTGGTTAGTTATCTAAATCCTTTTTCCCATATTCAATTGTCTCTAATTGATTGGAGGCCACATAAAAGGAACATTTGAATCATGGATAAAGGTAATGATACTTTGCATATTAAAGAAAACACTTATTTGTATATTCATGTAGAGTCTGTAAGCCCATTTATCCCTGTTGTTTCTGATTTCTTGACCTGGAAACCCTTGTTTCTAGTTTCTCTCCGATCATCAACCTTATCTTGCCAAGAGTTTCTCTCTATACTCTCTTAGGCCCTATGGTGAATTCATTGTCAAGAACATACTTATAGTAGGATCTGGGTTGGAGGAATATAGGATTTTTTTTTATAGGGTTGTGACGCATAGAGGATGTATAAGTTGTAACGACCTTGCTGCTTTTCAATAACAATATATAAAAACATGTTCCTTTGAAGTATCTTGTGTTATTATTGTTCATATTTATAATGTTTTCGTATACATTTCAGTATAATACTATTTTTTTTGTTCTTTTCCGTTATTGTTTACATAACTAATGGGTAGTTATTACTATAACTACCTCTCTATATAAATATACTTGTTCAAGGTTTTTGCAGGTTGCAGAGAAATCGTTGGGAAGGAGCAAAAGGACTCTGTCAATCGAGAACAACACCAAACGTTGGGATCCTAGTGAGTTTATTTTCCTCTTTTTCAACAAGTTAGTTACTCTTGTGAAATTTGGTTATTATATCTTAGTTTGGGGAATGTACTTTGTATATGGTCATTGGTATGTTGCACTAATTCCAATATTGTGGGGAATTTTCCTCGAAAGTAAGAATAAGAGGGAGTTTGTATATGTGAATGCATCACACCATAAGAAAGGAAAAGGACTCCCTATCCTACAAAACAAAGGACAAATAAAGGATGGGTAACCTGAGGACAACCAACCTATGAAAGAAGCAAATAAGGGTAATGGGAATATGACGAAAGACACTCGGAAGTGGTGCGAGTTCCACAAAATCCCTTAGCACAACACTGATGAATGTCACTCGAAGAAATCATTGGTGGCATAGTTGAAAGCCTAATATTCGTATCCAGTATCAGACTCTGAATCAAAGACAAACAAGGGGAAGTGGATCATTGATGCAGAACCCAGTGCCATAGTTGCTACTACCAAGGTCCAACCAAACGAACCAGAATATCCAAAGGAAGGTGAGCTCCTTTTTCACTCATAGATGTTCATGGCCAAAGGTGAGCTCCCTTTTCACACATTTCATTGTTCATAGCCGAAGCCAAAATAACCTAACCTCAATATAGGTCATCAAGCAATTGTAATTTATAAAAATACTACATCCACAACCAAACAACATTGAGTAGCTCAACCAAGGATGATATATTTGCATCAACCAACAATGTCTCCCACCCTATGGAATCAATATATTCAAGGAGGAGGTATCCTGTGATGTTTCCCCACTTGAAGTTTGTGATGCTATTTTAGGAAATCCATATATGTGGAAATGTCATGTTGTATATGAATCTAGACCTCGTAGTGTCCTTGTTACTTTGGGAAGACAACTATAGAAGATATTAGAGGTAGGTCCACCTACCGCAATTTCTTTGGTCTTAGCTAAGAAATCTATGAAGGTCATATCAAAGACTAGGAAATTTTCCCTCTTCATGATTCTCTCTCAAGATGGAAGGTCATGGCCACACCCATGGCCTCCGCATAGGGATTCTGTATGCAACAAAAGCAAGTGGAAAAAGTTGTAGAATAATATCGAGACATCTTCACCTTACCTATTGGGGTTTATATACACTATCAAGTTAAGCATTCAATTTATCTGACACCTAGAGTGCATGTACCTAATGGGATGATATATAGATTCTATCTCCAAGAAAATGAGGAAATAAAGTGCTAGATTCAAGAAATTCTCCAAAAAGGAACATTCGACCAAGATCTTCATCCTGCATAAGACTAATCATGCTCATGCAGAAGAAAGACATGACCTAGCGACTCTGTATTGATTTCAAATCTCTAAAAAAAATCACAGTAGAAAACCACTACCCAAATCCTCGAATTGACAACTTTCTCGACCAACTCAAGGGAGCGAAGTACTTCACTAAGATCGATCTGAAGTTGGGCTACCACTAGGTCCCAATAGAATCGAATGATGTATGTGTTGAGACCTAAGTCTTCACCCCTTCCCTTACTCTCTCATTTCCCTATTCCTTCATCAAAATCATTCCTCTTATAGTTGGTTGATTTGGTTTCCCATTACTAAATGACTTTTTTTTTATCATTATCTTTCTTGATTGACTCTTTGCACCAATTATTTAAGTTTTCTTGAAGAATGATTTCATGTTGTGGTTTGATTTATAAATACTTGTCATCATGTTTTCCATTGATTGAGCATGCAACAGGTCAACCAATTCCTTTGTTTGCACAGGAAATATCCAAAAGAAAAATGGAACAATTCAGAGCAATGGATTTCAGGCTTAGATTATGAGAAAATAGACAGTTTAAAGTTCGGCAGTGGAGATCCAATAGTTAGTTCCAATCAACGACTCTCGTGCATTCAGAGTCTCAAAATCATGCAGGGTTTAACAACAAGTGTGAACCCCAGAAGTGTCGGATCCCCGGACTGCCACGTCAGATCCGAAGGATCAGCCATCCGGGAGGTTTTACTTCAAGAAATTGTATATCACCGAAGAGCCGAAGACAAGCGACATTCATCTGTTGATGACACATGGCACTCATTTAAGGTAATTTGGGTTACGCCATCCACTCATGTTCAGGTGACACATGTCAATCTCTTTTCATGACACGTCAGCACAGTGACGTCATGTGGACACATAAGATCCTGGAGATCACCACTCCAAGAAATTTCATATCATATCAAACTTAGTTCTTTGGAGCTCTGAATTGTCAGAATGTCGAAGTACCAAAGTCCCTGAACATCAAAGCACTGAAAGGTTGACACGTCATCTCTAGGACATTATCATTCCGGGGGATTTCAATTCATAGCAAACGCAGACCTCCTAAGCTCCAAAGCATTGGAGCCCTCAAAGTCGTGAAATATTTAAATGTTAAGCACGACTTAATCCTGGGTTAATTAGTGATAAACATTGGCTAATCACTTTGTGAGTTTGGACCTCCAAGAGGAATCCATACTTTGCATTAAATAAATCCCAAACCTCAAAGAGTCGAAGACCTGTGTTATCCATCAGTTGCGATGCATGGTACTTTTCTATCATGATGAATGGAACTCTCCTATCATGACATGTGGCACTCATTTCAAGCACATTTGGGTCTGTCATTTGTACTATTTTGAGTGACACATGTCACCCTTATTTCCATGAAATTTCAGTGATATGACATCAGGCCGCCATGTCAGATTCGAGAGATCGTCTTCCAAGGGATTTCCAAGAACAACATTCAAGAACTCCCAAACCTTGAAGAGTCAAAGTCCCGAAATGATGAATTTTAAAGGTAATCTTGGGCTAATAAGTGATTATTGTTGATTAATGACTCTGGGAGTTCTATCCTCTGGAGGATATGTATACTATGCTCTCTTAAGCCCTTGAATTTTGGATTTCCGAAGTGGCTCGCCCACATTTATTGCACATTTTGAAATGTTTAAAAAGGGGTTCCAAACCAAGAATGAATAAACTACACGTCCAGACTGCAGAGAGAATGTCAGTGACTCCACAAAAATGCCAAATGACTTGCTTCTTTCCTCCAGGAGATAAGTAGGGGAAAAACATTGCCAACATATTCATTTATCTCCAGTGGCATCAAATAATGTGCATGCATACCAGTTCTCAATGCATAACTCAGTTCTTTCACTCCTAGCCATTTTTTGTCAAATCTCAGTTCATTCTAGCGCACGCATCATTCGATTTCATTGCTAGTAGCAATTTTTAATTGTTTAGTTAAAGACTCTTTTAGTTTAATGAATAATAAGTGGTCTTTTATGTATGATAAGAACCACTCTTTTTTATTAATTCAAGTGTGAAGTATACATTACTATTCTCCAATAGTTTCTAGTTAAGTTAATAAGTTGTTTTACAACTGATAGTGTAGAGTTAAGTCTCAGTCCCAGATGGACGAGAGCCTCTGCAACTCTGATAAATATGCAGTTTTTGTATGTTTTGAGTGTTCAATTTTTGGGGGAAAATAAGATCAATACATCAGTTGGTTCAACCTGTTATATGCATGGATTAAATCTCTATACTTGGTGAATATACTCTTGATGACATTATTTTGTTCAAATATTCATATGTTTTTTTTTATTTTTATCTTATCTTGAATGCAATATTTTATCTATACAAAGTACATTTCATTTCCTTAAGCTATTGTATAACTTATATTTCCTAATATGCAACCTATAAAACAACTAATTCTTTGGTGAAGATTTCTTTTTATTGCAACTTGTGGGAGTAATTGTGTTTTTGATACATGTTTAATGTCTTGAAATGATATTTTAAGTATTAAACTTCTTGCAGCAGATTATTCATTAAGTGGTTTGTTGTTTCCCTTTGTTTTTACCTCTATTATTTCACTTGTCTATCATTTGTGTGCCACCAACAAAGGAGAACCCTCATCTATATCATTTTTCCAACCCACCATGCTCTTTTATTGGTAAAACCAACCCTCTAACTGACGAATAAAATAAAAAAATCAACCATTCAAAACTTGAGGTGGACTAGCTCCACCCTTTAGCAGTGAGGTGTAGACTTTAGGACCAACATCTTTTGGCGTCGTTTCCAGGGAATGGATTAACTAGATATATTTCCTTGGGATAATGACAATGATCATATCTGATCTTTGATGGTGAACAAATACCAGACACATTCAGACTATAGATCATTCACCTAGAGAATCCATGGTTAAAGAATCCAGTGGCGACTCCACAATTTTAAGAAGTCATATTTTTAGATGGAAGCCATGTTGGCTCAGAGGTTTTCTCCTTTTAATTTCTCTATTGTTTCTGGTTTTCCAAATACTATTCCTACTATAGATGAGTGGGGTGATTACTTGCCCATATTTAGAGAAAATAAAGATGATAACCCTGTAGATCATTTGCTTGAATTTCATGAAGTCATGCATCAGTTGGGTATACATCATGAGGATGTATTAATGAATATGTTCATGTACTCATTAGAGGGATATGCTCATGAATGGTACCAATCCTTTCCTCCTGCTAGCATATCTTCCCTGAAACATTTTCATGCAGTATTTAGTGATCATTGTAAAAGGTTTTTTCCAGTTGATTTACTTTTTGAAAACTGTTGTGAAGAATTTGGATCTTATATTCAAAAGTCAATTATTAGTTCTTCTAGAACTATAGATGAAGGGGATTATAATGATGAGGAAGAGGAAGAAGATTCATTGTTATTTGTATCTTCTTCCAATACTGTTATATAGCAGGATGACTTTCATCATTCTTTTAAAACTGAAAATGATGAATGTTGTGAGGAATTTGAACAAATATATTCTTTTCACAGAAATAAATACAGGGATGTTAGTTTTGAAGAGATAGTTAAGATAATGAATATTTTCTTGAGCATGTTGCTTCTTCTTTTGAAGTCATAGAAAGAAATTTACAGATATCATATTTCTATGATCATCTTATTGTTTTTAATTCTGTCAAAGAGTTTTCTGTCCAAGAAAATGATCAATAGTTTCAAGGGGATTTACTTGCTCCTGCTTATTATGAAGCATATGATCTTAATGAGTTGTTTCAAGGAGAACATGAGGAGTATAATCTTATCAATAATGCATATCTCATACAACAACAACCTTGTCTTCTCAACTAGTTGGAGGCTTTTCACGAGTTTCAAGATCCAATAGCAAGTTGGATGGATTCTTATTTTTCCAAGATCCCAAAGGTTGTAATTTTTAGCATGATCATCATTTGCAGTCGTAAGTACAATATTCCTGCTAAATTTTTTTCTCATTTGTTATATCCTTTTTGGATTGTTTTAAAAAGTGACATGCACAGAGTTCAGGTTCTCAGTCAAATGGTTTCTTGGTTTCATTGGAAATGGAATTACACATGATTGAGTTGGTTTTCAGTTGGATAGAGTAGGTAGTAGGAGAATAATCTCATCATTCGATCATTTCTTTTTCAGGTTGTTGATATAGTTGATCAACATAAGACTCCATATCCCAAAAAAGGCACTGGGGTGTAGCTTTTGATTAGTTAGTTTTCTTGTGAATAAAGACTCCATAGCCCAACAAAGGAATTGGGGTGTAGTTGCAGTTTTAAGTTCAATAAGATGCATGGATGAGAGATGGTAGAAAATATACATGGTTGGAAGACAGAAACAAAGGTAAGAGAACGAAGGTGGGAGAACATTATTTAATTCCAAGGAATTGATTTGTTGTTCTCAGTACCCCATAGGGGGGTGTTGTCCCTAGTTGGAGCCAATGTTGACACCTAAGTCTTCATCCCTACCCCTCCTCTCTCATTTCCTTATTCCTTCATCAAAATCATCCCTCTTCTGGTTCGTTGAGTTGGTTTCCCATTACTAAATGACTTATTTTTTATCATTATCTTTCTTGATTGATTCTTTGCACCAATTATTTATGTTTTCTTGAAGGATAATTGCATGTTGTGGTTTGAGTTCGAAATACTTGTCAACATGTTTTCCATTGATTAAGCGTGTAGCAGGAGGACCAATTCCTTTGTTTTCACAGAAAATATCCAAAAGAAAAATGGTGGGTTTAGAGCAGTGGATTTCAGGCTTAGATTATGAGAAAATAGACAGGCTAAAGTTCGACGGTGGATATCCAAAAGTTAGTTTTGATCAACGACTCTCGTTTATTCAAAGTATCAAAATCATGTGGGGTTTAAAAACAAGCGCGAACCCCCAAAGTGTCATATCTCGAAGTACCAGATCCCCGGACTACCACGTCAGATTCATAGGATCAGCCATCCGAGAGGTTTTACTTCAATACAAGCACAGATCGTCGAATACTTGTGGCATTCATCTGTCGATGACATGTGGCACTCATTTTAGGTCATTTGGGTTACGTCATCTGCTCATGTTCAAGTGACATGTGTCACTCTCTTTTCATGACACATCATCACCATGATTTCATGTGGACACATCAAATCTAGGAGATCACAACTCTAAGAGATTTCATATCAGATCAAACTCAATTCTCTGGAGCCCCAACCTACCAAAATGTCAAAGTACCAGAGTCCCTAAACATCAAAGCATCAAAAGGTTGACATGTCATCTCTGGGACATTATCATTCTGGGGGATTTCAATTCACAACAAACACAGACCTCCAAAGCCCCGAAGCACCGGAGCCCCTGAAGTCCCAAAATATTTAAATGTTAAACAAGGGTTAATATCAGGTTAATTAGTGATAAGCACTAGCTAATCACTTCATGAGTTCGGCCCTCCAAGAGGTATCCATAATTTGCATTCAAGAACTCTCGAACCTTGAAGAGTCAAAGATGCGTGGCATCCATCCATTGAGACACGTGGCACTCTTCTATCATGATGCATGTCATTCTCCTATCATGACACGTGACGCTCATTTCAAGAACATTTCAGTCTGTCATTTGTACTATTTTGAGTGACACATGTCACCCTTATTTCCATGACATATCAACAATATGACATCAGTTCACCATGTCATATTCGAGAGATCGTCCTCTGATGGATTTCCAAGAAGAACATTCAAGAACTCTCGAACCCTGAAGAGATGGAGTCTCAAAGTCCCAAAATGATGAAGGTTAAAGGTAATATCAGGTTAATAAGTGATTATTGTTGGTTAATGACTCTGAGAGTTATGTCCTCCGAAGGATATGTATACTCTACGCTCTGAAGCCCTCGAATGATGGATTTTTGAAGTGGCTCACCCACATTTATTGCACATTTTAAAATGTTTAAAAAGGGGTGCAAACCAGGAATTGATAAACTACACATCTAGACTGCAGAGAGAATATCAACGACTCTGAAAAAATTTCATATGACTTGCTTCTTTCCTCCATGAGATAAGTAGGGGAAAAACACTGTCAACATATTCAGTTATCTCCAGTGGCCTCAAACAGTGCGCATGCATGCCATTTATTAATGTAGAACTCAGTTCTGTCACTCCTGGTCATTTTCTGTCAAATCTCAGTTGATTCCAGTGCATGCATTAATCCAGTTTCATTGCTAGTAATAGTTTTTAATTGTTTAGTTCAAGACTCTTCTAGTTTAATGCATAATAAGTGGTCTTTTATGTGTGATAAGAACCACTCTTTTTTATTAAGTCAAGTTGGAAGTATACATTACTATACTCCAACAACTTCTAGTTAATTTAATAAGTTGTTTTACAACTAGTAGTGTAGAGTTAAGTCTCATTCCTAGATGGATGAGAGCATCTGCAACTCTGATAAATATGAATTTTTTTGTATGTTTTGAGGGTTCAGTTTTTGGGGAAAAAGAAGATCAATACATTAGTTGGTTCAACCTGTTCTATGCATTGATTAAATATCTCTACCTGGTGAATATAATCTTGATGACAGTGTTCCGTGAAAATCTTCATGTGTTTTTTTTTTTTATCTTATCTTGAATTCATTTTTTGATCTATTCAAAGTACATTTCATTTCCTTCAACTATTTTATAACTTATCTTTCCTAATATGCAACCTGTAAAACAACTAATTCTTTGGTGAAGATTTGTTTCTATTGTAACCTATGGGGTTAATTGTGTTTTTGATACATGTTTAATGTCTTGAAATGATATTTTAAATATTAAACTTATTGCAACAGATTATTCATTGAGTGGTTTGTTGTTTCCCTTTGTTTTTACCTCTATTATTTCACTTGTTTGTCATTTGTGTGCCACCAGCCAAGGAGAACCCTCATATATATCATTTTTACAACCCACCATGCTCTTGTCTTGGTAAAACCAACCCTCTAACTGACCAACAAAATAAAAAAAACCAACCATTCAAAAATTGAGGTGGCCTAGCTCTTCCCTTTAGCAGTCAGGTGCAGAATTGAGGACCAACAATATGGAATATTGTTTTAAAGTATAAAGAAAGTCTTTTCAAGTGGTTGGTCATTCCCTTTGGCTTGAAGAATTCCCCAACAACTTTCATGAGGTTGATGGATGAAATATTTCGGTTGTTCACCGATTCCTTTGTGGCTGAATATCTAGATGACATCCTCATCTTCAGCAAGAGTTGGGAAGAGCACTTGCAACACATTCAATAGGTCCTACACACCTTTTGGAAACACAAGATATATGTTAACTTAGAGAAATTATCCTTCAGCATGAATATGGTCCAATACCTCAGATACATTGTAGATGAACATGGTGTGCATGTATATCCAACCAAGATCCAAGTCATTTGTGACTAGCCATCCCTGAAAACATGTGTGCATGTATATCCAACCAAGATCCAAGTCATTTGTGACTAGCCATCCCTGAAAACACTAATTGAGCTTCAGAGATTCTTGGGACTTGCCAACTTCTATTGCATATTTTTTTGGGGGTTCTCTCATATAACATGGCCCCTCATCCAGGTGACCAAGGGTGGTTGCAAATCCCAATTTTATTTTTTTTAGTTCACAAGAGAAAGCATTTGACGATTTGAAACATCATCTATGCTCAAACCTAGTGCTCACCTTACTCAATCTGCAACAAACTTTTGAGATCGAGATAGATGCTTTAGACTATGATGTTGGTTGCATTATCACTCAAAATATTCATTTAGTTTACTATCATAGTGATACACTCTCATATGTCATTCATAAGTACCCCACCTATGACAAAGAGATGTATTCCATCGTACAAGTCTACCACCAATGGAAGAATTACATTCTAGAGAAGGAGACATTAATCCATATGGATTAAAAGCCTATGTAGTTCATGCAAACACAAGGAAAATTACAGAATGAACGCCATCGAAATTGGTCCACATAATTGCAACAATTTCACCTAAACATTAAATACAATAAAGGGAGCACCAATCCCATCATTGAATATGTCAGTCAATATCCACTTGCATCACTAACCATGGTGCTTGACTCTTGTAGACATGAGACCTATAGGTGGCCCTAACTCTATGACAACAATCTTGACTTCGCTACGACCTACTAGATGTTGGGAATATGCACATGTGTTACCAACTTTCATCTTTAGGATGGAATGTTATTCCCTCCGGGTCATCTCTATGTTCCTTCACGAAAGCATGCAAAGATTATTTGGGAATCCCAGTATAGTTGGGTGGCAAGACACTTTGGTGTGGAGAAGATAGTGGCAGTGCTACAAAATTGTTTATACTAGCCAAAGCTTCAACAGGATGTCAGTAATTATATCAGATAATGTTTTACCTCCTCCATTGCCAAGCCAACCAATAAAAAACAAGAGCTAGACATGTTGGAATATATTATATTCCTTAGAAGGTTACAATGTCATTATATTATGTCGAAAGTTTTCCACAATCTTATGTAAAAGAGTATAAGAAAAATATCCCATATTTATTATGGAATAGTTTAATCTTGGTAGGAATATTATAAAGAGGTGACAAAAAGGAGAATTATATTATCCCACATCTATATGTGAGAGTAATTCCTCCATATCTCTTGGTCTATAATAATGCCATGAGTTCCTATTAAGGCATAACATGTGATCATAATCTTGTGCTCTCAAGCATTCTTCTATATTTGTATGGGGTAATTGTGGAGTTGATATCTTATAAGATTGAAGGAGGTTTATGGAGATAATAGAAGACAACCTTCATGTGGACATAGCCCAATTGGGTGAACCATGTATATCTGGTGTTTTCCTTTTTCTTTTCTCTTTATGTTTTTATTACGTTTGATATGTTGTTGGATTCATAGATAGGAGGCTAGTTTAGTTATCTTTCTATACCTATGATTTCTCACATGATATCAAATATTGGTGGCTGATATACCACCTTCTATAGTTTTATCTAACACAATTATCTTTATATTTTATTTTGGGCACTGTTATTTTTTGTAGATTTTCCATCAAAGCTAGTAGCCATTAGGCTTCTCTTCAAATCTAGGCATGATTCTATATGTTTGAGTTTTTTTTAAAACCCTGACCCCTATTTTGTATATTTTTTGCAAGTTTCTTGATTGTTTTTCTGTAGATCTATATAAAAAAATGATTCTCCTCAAGGAGATCTATCTCTCGGTTATTCAGATCTTGTTTTTTTTAGATCTAGTTTTTTTTTTTTTGCAGGAGAAATTGAGGTCGCAACTTTCAGATCCAGTTCTGAAAATTTTGGTGTAGAATATGAAGAAACAAGTTACATATCTGAGTTCCTCGTGAAAAAATACACATTTTGAAAAACAATCATCTAATTTCGTGTCCTGAAAGAGGAGATATCGTTGATTTAAAATCATATATTTTTAAGAAATTTTTCGTATAGATGGAAATATTACAGAGCTGGTATATTTTGATAGAATATCCATATTTCTATTCAGAACACTCAAATGGATGAAAAATGACCGTTCCATTTCCAGAAACAGGCTATAATAGAAATTCTAAGTCATATTGATTGCATTATGATCATTTCAAATTTTCGTCTCAAAACCCTTTATCTACTTTAAATACTATTTTTTTTTGCAAGATCTTTTCATTTTACTCAATTTGTTTCCTAGCTTGTCTATTATTTGCATTAGGGTTTATCTCTTGTTAAATTTTTCATCATAATGACTTCATAAGTAGTTTTTGTTCCTGAACTTGTTGGTTCTAACTATCTTGCATGGAAGAGAAAAATGATTAATGTTCTCAAGAGCAAGAATATTTGGAGGTTGGTTAATGGTGAACACAAGAAGCCCATTGATGTTAAAGATCTGTCTATTTGGGAAGAAATACATGATCAAGCAAGAGGGCTCATTGGACAAACGGTATCATATAGTCTTCAAGTAAGTATTGAGGAAGAAGACAACCCGATTTAGGTATGGAAAATTCTTTCTTGTATATTAGATAAATCTAATGATGTATCTGCTTATTACCTAGAAAAGAAAATCCATGAACTAGATCCTAACGATTTTGATAGGATAGAAATCTATATTGTTGAAATGAATACCTTAAATGAAAAATTAAACAATTGTGGTAAAGATTATAAGGATAATGATCTTGAATTAATCATTCTTGTAGAACATAAATTTCCATATTGTTTTGACATGTTCATCCAAACTAGGAATATAGCTATTGAAATGTCTAATGGTACCACACAACCTACTTTTGATGAATTTTGTAAAGGGTTGATAAATGAGAAAGAAAAGTTGATTGCTTCAGGTCAATTAACTTCTCATAAATCTTTAATGGAACATAATAATGACACCCTTGTTCCTAATCCCAATAGGCCTTGGGAATCCATATTGATGGACTACATGTCAAGTCTCTCCTCAACCAAGCATGGAAATGACTGTGCATTTGTGGTTGTTGATCTATTCTCTAAGATTACCATTCTGACAACTTGCAAGAAAAGTATCACAACCTAGACCATTACTAGGCTCTTATTCGAGCGAGTGTGGGTACACTTTTGACTACCATAAGACATCATATCAAATCAATACAATATGTTATTGAGTAGATTCTAATCAATCCTCTAGTCACTTCTAGACACCAAACTCACTAAATCCACTGCCTTCCACCCCCAAATTGATGGATAGAAAAGGTTGTCAATAGAATGATCATGCATATCTTGATTATGTAAAACTCCAAGAATCCACACACATGGGATGAGATCCTTCCTTATGTTAAACATAGCTACAACAAATCCCTCCATATCTTGATCATACAAAACCCTTTTTAGGTGGTCTTGGGATTCGAACCATTGGGCCCCATTGATTTAGAACTACCCCTTGTGTCCACACTAGAAGAATCTTCCCGTGCTTAAATTGAGGCCGACCAAGCCACAAAATTCATTAAATGGATCCAACACATCTACCAACAGGTCCATAATATTTTGCAGAAATCCAATGCTAAGTACAATGCTAAGTAGAAGTTGTGGAAAATTTTCTATGGCCCTTACACCATCACCAAGGATATGGGTGACAATGATTTTTAGTTAAGTATTCCCCCCTTCCTTGGATTACACCCAGTATTCAATGTGGACCACCTTCAACCATATTTTCCACCACTACTAGACACATCAGAAGTGGAAGAGAAAATAAAACCTACAGAGCTCAATCTTGACATCATGGAACACGAAACCATTGATCAGATCATGGACACACAGTTTAAGGGAACCCTCCAGTAGAATATCCAACTCTATTAGGTTGTCAAATTGAGGCAACTACTACATCAAGGAGAGTGGCTCACCAAGTGTTAAGTTCAACAAAAGTTTCCCCATTTGATGGGGGAACTTAGCATAATGGAGAACATTGCTTTCTAATGGGGGAGGAATGGTCAAGGTGAAAGTCGATGGCCACTCACCTATTCCATTAGATCAAAATTCATCTCTATGTTGGTAGTTTTTCTATGGTTTTTTCAGGTCTAAACTTCTAGGGTTGTTTTGAGGCCCTAAATGATGCTTTTTGGCTTGAAATCACCCTATAGATAGTTGAAGGCGTGTACTAGGCCATTTGGAATGTGTACTCCTAGATTATACCTTTTTGATGGGCTACCGAGCACCCCAAACAAAGATCATATGAAAAATTAACGCCCCTAGAAAGTTGACGTATCAACTAATCACATCGGGGCCCACAAACCTTCTGGCATTTCATATTTTAGGGTTAGGGTTTTGGATGTTTAGGGTTTTCTCATTGATGTTTTATGTTAAAAGGATTTTTCAACCTCATTTTAATGATCTTCTTATGAATGAACATAGTTATCACATCTCTTCTCAGAGATAATCTACCACCATTCTAGCGAGTTCATTTGACTCTGCATTTTTATAGTTACAACATATTTCGTTCATTAATATATATTGAGTATTATTGTATCTCTATGTTTATGTCATATTTTTGTGTTTTATCTCGCCCCCTCATAAATCCAGATCAAGAAGGCCATAGGGGACATTGATTATACATGTTTTCTTACTATATTAATACTAAAGGCTAGCTAGCTTGCAAAAAACGAATATACTAGCTCAATATATGTCATTGTTAATTATGGTTTTCTCCTGTTGTATACAATTAAATGATTATATACGTGAGGCAATTTAGGATGAAATGTGGTATGCCCTCAAGAAAGTTTATGTAGGAATGGTGGATGCTTACTATCCCATGCCTCTGATGATTAATTTTTAAGTATATAGTATATTTTTTAACTTATATATGTGTGTTTGTGTGTGTGTGTGTGTGTGCATTTTGACCCAAGGGGGGCATATATATGGCTAAATGTATATGATATGACCCCAAGGGGGGCATATTTGGGGCTAAATGTACATGTAATGTGTAAATACATATGTAATAGGGTCATCTTGGTGATAAAGGGGCCTCATGTGCAAGTGTGAATAGTTATATTGTAACACCCTTGTTTCACCCAACTTGTAACTAATCATTAATTAGGATTATCATGCTGTGGCATGGGAACAATGTAAATGTATTATTGTTTAATTTCCAATTAACTGACTGTGGGGGTGAAGCCTTGAATGTACTATCCATGATATCACTAGAGGAAAGAATGTGAAAACGATAAGAGAACAGTTAATAAGAAAAGGATCGGTGGTTGAACCCTCAACCACCCCCATGAATAGAAGCATGGTCTAGCTGTAGAAGGTCAGCCCAAAGTACCACAGAGTCCAGCAGAGCCAAACTAACCTGATTTTCCTTCTGACAGGAGGAAACATTATAGGAGGGATGTGCATGCAAGGCACGCAAGAGAAGGAAAAGAGAAGAGTGGAGAATGCAAGCAATACTCCAAAAGAGAAGGATTTGAAGGCCATGAGCTTGATGTTTAGGAAGCATCTGATAAACCTCATCGAGGCCGTGACAAAGAGGAAAATATTTGAGAGTATGCAGAGAATGGGACCTGAGCATAAGGCCACGAGCTTGATGCAGAGGAACAACCTGATAAACCTCGCAGAAGATGTGAAAGAGAAAGGATCGTGGAGAATTGGCATAAATTACCTAGTGATATCATGGCTAAGTATAGGGGTGGCCAGAGCGCTAAGAATGAATGTCTCTGATCCTATGGTTGGGTGGAAGGATGAACACCAACAGTCATTTAGTTGGCTACCACCTGTAATAGATAAGTAATCTCATATCCTGTGTATTTAAGTGATAACTATGAATTAAAGTTGGATATCCTATGAATGATGCAGGGATGGACATGTTTGCTTAATGTTTATATCGCATCCCTTCAATTCTGGATAATTGTGTATTTAAGAAAATAAAAAATTCTCTGGCATGTACATGTAAAGTCCTGAGCCTTGTGGTGGCTCAAGTTAAAATAAGTGAACTGTGAATTTGTTGACTTTGGGAATAGCCTCACGTGTGCATGCCGACACTCCCAGTCGTTCCAAAGGAAGGGGTCAGTTAAGCTTAGGAGAGGTAGTGTATGTATGCACAAAGCCTCTACAATGTGGGTAGAGATCGAGAACCCCCCTTAAGTTATATAGTTGATAAAGGAGCATAAGAGGTGCGTGGAGGATTTATGTAAGTGTTAAATTCAAGAGAATTAGCGCAAAATACCTAAGTACTTAAGGAGCTGACAAAATGTAGGTAGAATAGCGAGTTTCAAGCCTCAAAAGGAAAGATCCTTTCGTTTGAAAGATGAATTTATGAGATTAGTTCGGTAGGAGCCAAAGTTCTTCATGATCTTCGGATCTGGAGAAGGAACGTGGGCGTTAACCCTTAGAGACCTTTGGATTTCGTGGGTTCAAGGAATTGAGCATATTCATCGAACAGGAGGTGAATCTCCTGAAGTCCCGAATTTTATCTGGGTCACATATCTGAGGATTCCTAGGAATTATCCCGACCGTCGGATCTACTATATAGTCAACCCGATGTTGACCACTCTGGGAGGACAGAGGGATGGTAACACTAAAACCCTCGAAGTCCTGAAGTTGATGTGGACCGTGAATCTAAGGATCCTTCAGGATCCCTCATGACCATTCGATCATGGGGATGCGTGTGTTACATTGAGATCATGTGGGGGACCATGTGTCGAGTGACGGTGTTTCCAGGTGTCCCCCTCAAAGTGGCAGTACACAATGGGACCCAAGGGACCCTTGAACGAAAGTTACAAGCCATAGATCTCTAGGGTCACATAGATACCCTCGAACCATCAGATTGAGGCTATGGTCAGTCGAGTGTTGATCGAATCCAGGAGAAAAGAGGATCTTGCATCACAAAAATCCCAAAGAGCCGAAGAGTCGAAGTAGATCTAAGTCATCCAAGCCAAAGGGATAGGTTTCATCAAATCCTGCACTCCGAAGAGAAGTCACTCCGGGAGAACCAAAGTGTGAAGACACGAGGATTTTTGAAGGTCGGAGTCTCAAAGTCATCCCAGCCGTCTGTTGGAAGGGACGCGTGGCAGAAGATCTACCATTTCGGAGGAAAGTCACTTCGAGAGAAAAGGGAATGTTTTGAACAAGAACTCTCAAAGTCCAAAGAGTTGGATTTCATATGATTCATCCGTCAGTTGAGTACAGGTGTCAGTCGATCTTCCATTTCGAAAGATAGCCATTTCGAAGAAAAGTGGGGTCACGTGAGTTAAGAACTCCCAAATCCTGAACTGTTGAAGTAAATCGTGACCGTCAATCTGAGAGGGACACGCATTAGCAACTCGCGGAGTCTGGCAGTGCAAACTCTGGGGGAAAGGAAGCGGAGCATTGACTAGAATTTGTCCGAAGCTCCAGAGGTAAGAAATCATCCTAGCCGTCCATTGTCGGAACACGTGGGGAATGGAGATTTACTACGGGTTAAATTTACTCGGGAGGAATTGAAGAATAAAGGTACGAGAACTCTTGAAGGCCAGAGCATCAATGTTCATCAAGACCATCCATTGGAATAGGATGCGTGGTGTGAGATCTATCACTTGAGAGAGTTGGTACTCCAGAAGAAATAATGTGGGGGAGCATTGACTGCAAGTCACCGGAAGCGATGTAAAGGACGGATATCGATCGTTGATTAGGGAAAACAAGTGGCACTTGATTTGTGACTCAAGGTACAGAGAACTTCAGAGGAAAGAGGTTTTTTGAGTGTTTGAAACTCCTGAATGCCGAAGTCCCGCAGTAGATCATAGTTGCCGATCATGAGGGACCCATGGTGCTCAATCTGTAACTCAGGGTATGGAGTACCTTAGAGGAAAAAGGATTTGGAGTGTTCGAAACTCTCGAATGCCAAATTCTTGAAGTATCTCACAACCGTTGATAATGAGGGGCACATGGCACTCGATTTGTAACTCGGGGTATGGAGTGCTTCAGGGAGAAAATAATTTGTAGCGTTATTAACTCCCTAACGCCGAAGTCCCGAAGTGAATCAGGGTCATCAAAATATCTGAGGACACACGATGTCCGATTATGAACTTAAGAGATTTTCTACTCCAAAGGATTCGTGTGTTGTTTTTCTTGGCGCTTGTTGTCTCAGCGTCTAGTCATAGCCCATTGTCATATGCGAGTATAGATGGATGGAAGAACCTGAAGAACTTGGGAGAGGATATCCACTATATCTGAACTAGGTTCGGAGCATGGAGACCGTGGCTGAAAATATATGGAAGAGAAGAATGGAATAGAGACCCCGAATGGGGGTTTTAATTTTCTTAAGAAGAACGAAATTTTGACGCCTCACCATGGGTGTGTTACAAATTGGTATCAAAGCATAGCAACAACACTTTGCCTTCTTGGGCTCATGCACGAGTCGTATGAAAATATTTCTGGAGGACTTTAAGGGGTAACACCCTATCTTACCGCATTCCTAAGAGGCTTAGTAAACCTCTACTGAAGAGAAGAATGAGATCTTTTACTGTTTATAGATGGTTTGGAATTTTTTCACTGTATGTTTCTAAAAATTCCCAAATAAAGAAGTTGAGTTCACTGTGAAATTGTACGTTCTATTGTATATTCATAAGATTTCATTACCACGGCTAATATGAGCATGTGGAGAATGTTACTGCCAAACATAAATAATCTGCATAAGTCCTTGAGTACAAGGATGCATATTTAAAATACAGTTGGGATTTTAACCAACGAGATTTAATCATGCTAGTCTGTGAAAAAGGGAGCCTATCAATTCTTGGGAAATGATAATTGATCCTACGGGAATGGGATTATGTTGAAGAACACTAATATTTAAACTCAAATAGTAATGTGAACAAATGGAAAGGATCTGCAACAGTAATGACTATTGCTTTAATGAAGAGTTAAACCTTGTATATGTTTATAATCCCTCACGATCAGAGGAATGAGTCTGGTGACCATTTCCTGAAAAGGGAGAGCATGTGAAGCTCTCGGATTTCAAGTGGACTGAGAAACAAATTTAGTTTCTGGGTGCAGGAATTGTTGGATAGGGTTTTTTCTAATCAAGTTGATAAATAGAGATCTAGAAATATAGAGTGATTGAGTGAGAAATCACAACATCCTCCCTTGCTTGCTGGCTAGGAAATTGATCTTCCAGATTTCTTGTGGGAGGAGGAGAGTGGTCTCCATCCTTGACTTTTGCTGAACAAAAGGAAGAGATCTAGGTGTAATAGTCAAGGACCTAAAGATACTTTGGATTTCTGAACCAAGATACTTAGTAAGTAACATAATTCAAGATTGCATTTGGGCTCTAAGAGAATAGTCCAATTGGTACTAGACATTTAAATTGTTAAAATTAATATATAATGGTTGACTAAATGTTGATCATGAATGTGGTAAAGGAAGTGTTGGGGCACTTCTAGAAGCCCATGTTAATTTTTCTTAAGCTAGGTTAAGCATGAAGTTCATTCCATTTTTTTGATTTAACTTAACCATAGACAATAATGTTGCAGCAACCAAGATCACAAGAAGAAACACCATGCACAAGAACACAAGAAGCATCCTGGGAAACCCTTCTCAACAAGGGAAGAAAACCCAACCCAATCCTTTGCTATATTCTTCAAGATAAATACCTCCACCAAGATAAACTCTAGCACACAAGAGGGTGCTTCAAACCCTAGAATTCTAGTTCCCAAGAGAAGTGCGCACCTTTTCCCAAGTAGATGTGTTTGCTGAAATTTCCAAACTCACAAGGAAGATATGATTCCATAATGGGGAATCATGCCTTACTTATATTAGACTTTGACCAATCAACAAAGGCGTCCATTGGCTCAATAGGGCCGACCTCTCTAAGTCACTATATAAATTAATATTATTATAATAATTAATATTAATATTGATATTGATATTAATATTGATATTGATATTAATATTAATTATCTTTTACATTTATTATTAAACATATTAAGGTAGGGCCGACTTGTACCCTTTACATAACAATTTGGGTTACAGGTAGGTCTGACTCTTGAACAATATATAGAAAAGGATCTGATACACTCACTAGTGCTCATCCACTAGGGTCACATCCATAGGGATGTCATAGCTCTGATTCACTACATTACACAAAAGAACCAGGTCTTCAGACATTCACCTGTGCTTGTCCATAGGCACGTCCACTCTACAGATATGCTTTCCCACTGCCACTGACAGGATAATTATCTCGAGTCTTCTTGTCAAATCTGTTGCTCAAAGGAGGCTATCACATGATCTTCATTTCTGTTCACATGATGATGTGCCCAATGCTTTTGGGATTTCACACGTTCACCTTGTGCTCAGTCACATGCACGTCCTAACTCAACAGATCGATTTTCCACCGGATAATCATCTGGAGTTCTTCTCACTCACGTCATGGAGGAGGTCGTCTCTATGTTCCTAGCTCTGTCTCAGGCAGGAACCACAAATCCTTCTTAGGGGATTTCTCTCAGGTTTGTAAGATGAGAGAAAGACTCACATAGTTGTTATGTTCCACATCTCACAAGTTTTTAAGATGGAGAATGTCCCCCATAGTTTCATTCATCAAAACTCCCTCTTAGCTAGGGAGGCATTCTTTATCATGCCAAGTCTCACACGGATGCATTTTGAATTTTTTCTTGGCTAGAGTTATCGACACTCCCTCTCAACTATGGAGCCATTCATCACGAAGCTAATTTGGTGAATATATGTATAATTTTCTCATGTGTAGGAAGGTATTGCATGTGTACGATTTTCCTCTGCATCATATCTCTGAAATAAGGATGTTTCATCTCATTGTATTTCGATCCATTAGTAAACACTCAGTTCTCAAGGAGATTTTACTCACGGCTTTTGGTCATCATCATGGGATCCATCTCATGGTCAAGTAAATTTGTTAGAAGCTTGTGAAGAAACATTGATTTGCACACTTGATGCTTATATACTCTACCTCTATGGTACTCAAGGCCAAAGAGTTTCATTTTATGCTGCATCAGGAAACCATGGCAAACTTCACGGTAGAAAATAAACTGGATAACCTGGATAGTCTAAAGTAATGTATGTCTTCCTTTGAATTGCTAAAGGGGGAGAAGGTGTTGTCTCACTGTCAATCTCCATCTTAGATTCTCTGGGTCTTTGAAAAACTATCTCTTCTTCAAGGACAACGTCTCTGCTTGTATCAATCTTTCTCTGACTAGGGATGTCTTTGAAGATTCATTGTATCCTTTCTTCCTAAAGGATATATCTTGGACTTCTTCGCTTTGGGTACATGAAAACACATTGGGCACCCAAATAACCTGAAGTGTTCAATCTCAGGCTTCATTCTAGTGAATAATTCTTTGGGAGTTATGTTTTTCAGATTCTGGTGAAGACTCTTGTTCTGCACATATACTGTGTCATGTATTCTTCTTCCCATGCTATCCTAGAAATATTTTGATCATGCTTTGTAGCATTGGTTGTCTCAAAGATAGTTCTATTCTTCTTCTTTATCAAATGGTTTGGGCTCCTTCTGAGTCAAGTGACTCCCTCTGAAATATAAGCATATTATTTTCTTATTAATGTATATGGAACAAGAAAAAAAAAAGAACCAACATAAGAATATCTCCTAAAGGAGAATAATGAGTACATCTCTAGAATCAAAACATTTTAAGGAATATTGTCACAACTACAACACCTACTTGTAATGTAGAAAACTTTTAGAAATATAGGTTAGAGGAATGAAAATTACAACAATCAAACCTGAAGTCTTTATTTTGAGTGTGTTTCTTCTCTGAATGCACTGAGATCCCTCTGGATCCATGACTTCAACAAAGGTTCCTTCCTCCTGCAATTTCACTCATGACAATGATACAAATAATATATACAAGTGCATACCTGGGGATGTTTATATGATTTCTCCAATGGATCTTGGCTACTCTCTATCCTCTGATATCTTTATGAAGAAGATAATCATGATGTCACCTTTTGTCATCTTTTTTATTTTGAAGCTAGCCCTTCAAAGTAGCTTGAGTAGGTGATTGGCTTCCTTTTCCTGGCGTCATCTTCCTTCCATTCATTGATAGTTGTTTCTGGTAAACCATTTTGTATTACCCACAATAAGTCTTCCTCTGAAGTCTTGTCTTTCAAGAACTTTGAAGTTGCTTGAACCATCAAGCTTGTCTTCCATCATAGTTTTGTTCATCATAATTTTAGATTCTTCACAACCCTTTGTCAACTAGGCTAGAAAACCTAACGGCTAGGCTAGGCTAGCACTTTTAGGTTTTATTGGACCTATGACTACCAACAATAATCCATTGAGATAGGATAACACTGGTGATTTGAAGAGCTCCTTCAATGAGTTTGCAAAAACCCTAATTCTGAAATTACTGCAGAAATTAGCGAAACCCTAGGGCCAAAATTTGAAAATGCTTGAAATGTCACTCTGAGAGTCTCTGGAGATGCATTGGAGGGGGGCGTAGTCTCCTATGAAAAAATTATCCCAACGTTCAAGTGTTTAAGAGTTGAAAGACCTCATAAAGGAAGGCCATACAAATTTTATGGAAACCCTAGGAGGGTTGTACGGTTCTACAGAAGGGAGAGGAGACTGATAGATGATTGTGTAATGGGTTCTTCAAGACCTATGATCTGATACCATGTTGATTTTTCATAAGCTAGGTTAAGCATGAATTTCATTCCATTTTTATCATTTAAATTAACGATAGACAATAATGTTGCAGCAACCAAGATCACAAGAAGAAACACCATGCACAAGAACACAAGAAGTATCCTGGGAAACCATTCTCAACAAGGGAAGAAAACCCAAACAAATCCTTTGATATATTCTTCAAGAGAAATACCTCCACCAATATAAAATCTAGAACACAAGAGGGTGCTTCAAACCCTATAACTCTAGAGCCCAAGAGAGGTGTGCACCTTTTCCCAAGTAGATGTGTTTGCTGAAATTTCCAAACTCACAAGGAAGGTATGATTCCACAATGGGGAATCATGCCTTACTTATATTAGACTTTGACATATCAACAAAGGCGTCCATTGGATCAATAGGGATGAATTCTCTAAGTCACTATATAATTTATTATTATTATAATAATTAATATTAATATTAATATTAATTATCTTTTACATTTATTATTAAACATATTAAGGTGGAGCCAACTTGTACCCTTTACATAACAATTTGGGTTATAGGTAGGTCTGACTCTTGAACAATATATAGAAAAAGATATGATATAAACACTAGTGCTCATCCACTAGGGGCACATCCATAGGTATGTCATAGCTATGATTCACTACATTACACAGAAGAACCAGGTGTTCACGTGTTCACTTGTACTCGTCCACATACACGTCCACTCTACATATCTACTTTCCCATTACAACCGACAAAAGAATCATCTGAAGTCTTCTCATGAACTCTACTGCTCAGAGGAGGCTATCACATCATATTCATTTATGTTCACATGTCGATGTGCCCAGCACTTTTTGGATTTCACACGTTCACCCTATGCTTAGCCACAGCCACATCCTAACTCAATAGATCTCTTTTCCACTGGATAATCATCTGGAGTTCTTCTCACTCACGTCATGGAGGAGGTCATCTCTACATTCCTAGATCTATCTTAGGCAAGAACCACAAACCCTTCTTAGGGGCTTTCTCTCAGGTTTGTAAGATGAGAGAAAAACTCGCATAGCTGGTATGTTCCACATCTCACAAGTTTCTAAGCTAGAGGATGTCTCCCATAGTTGCATTCATCAATAGCCCAATAGGCCAGATTGACATCCAGTGGTGGATGGTGTCCATATATATATAGTTGGAAGCTAGTTTGGATGATTTTGTTACCTTGGGCATGGTTATAATTGCCCATATTGTATTTATAAGTTGGGTAATGTTCCAGGGAGGTTGAGGGAAGAGTGTTATCTTGCTAGTTGTTATCGTATCAAAAGGGAACATAGTTATGACTATGTCTGATTCAACTTCCATGTGGATGTTGTGTGAATGACTGCAAGCTCTCAACTGATAGGGAAACTCAATGTTGAGTGTCCCTATGAGGCTTCTCATAAGGATGGTAGAAATATCCTTGGAGGAGGATTTGTAAGAACTATGTGAAAACTCTATCTGGAGGTCAGAGTCACAACCTTAATAACTGATGAGAATTAAGCAGGGAGCTACAAGATTATATATATATATATATAATAATCTTGGATTACATTTTGAAAACACCATGTAATAAATAGAAGATTAATGAATGAATAAACGAGTATGTTTGATTGAATGGGCTTGGTTGAAGCCTTGTTAAGAAAAGGCAGTGAGGCCTTTAAGGATAACTCAACTAGAATGAAAAGTCCTAGGCGATGTAGAAAGAATTGGAAGAAGGGGAGAGCCCTCAATTATTTTCTTGTTGAGTATTATGTTTCATTTGGGATGAGAGAGCTAGTACGCTGATGAAATAAAATGATTTGGCACATAGTGATGATGGTCATATTTCTATAGAAAAAATCGAAATTGTTTTATGTTGCACTCATTAAAACATTAAGGATAATGTGATGAAGTGCATAAATATGTGCTAGGATGTGTTTGAAAATGTTTTATTGTCTTAATGTTCTGCACGAAATTTTTGAAAGGAAATTATATGTCATAGATACCAAAGTAAAGTATGATTCAGAAAGAAAACCCTGATCAAGTTAGGATACTCAAGAAACTAACAGAGGATATGAATGTGATCCATTCATCGGAGGGAAGATCAATCACAGTCGTCAAATCGACTTCACTATCCATTGTAGTTAATGGATCAAACACTAGTCGTCCGATTAGATTGATCATCAAGGGTCATTGCGGAGCATGAAGGTGAAAGAAATGGATGTGCTAATTCACGGCCCACAATAAACCACTGTCGTTGATCTCATCGAGGTGGAATATCAACAACCACGATTATACAGAGTCAGGCGAGCACTTTCCATCTTGCAGACATTGGGCCCCGCAATCACTATGAACCGCCAATCTATGAACACATATCGATGGTTGGGAGTCATTGTGGAGCACGGAGGTGAAATTAATGGATGTGCTAGTTCATGGCCCATAATCAACCAACATCGTTGATCTCGTCAAGGTGGAAAATCAATGACCACGATTATTGTAGAGATTGGGCCTCACAATCACTATGAACCGTCGATCTATGAACATAGATCGATGGTTGGGAATCATTTTGGAGTGTGAAGGTGAAATTAATGGATGTGCTAGTTCACGTCCCACAATCAACCAACATCGTTTATCTCGTTGGGATGGAGAATCAACGACCACGATTAAAAGAGTCAGGAGATCACTTTTCAGATTACGGAGATTGAACTCTTCGATAAAGAGCGAGCATATTGGGATTCTGCAATCGATGTAAACCATCAATCTCTGAACGATCGATGGGAAAACCTGCAAGGAACCCACGTGTTAATGTCATGTAAAACCCATACTGTGATTTGATTTTGTGGTTGAATTCAGCACATCGAAGCTCTGTTCTTAATCTAAATTCTCGGTAAAACACTTATGTGTTGGAATTATTATTATATTGAAATCATGTGGTTTAAAATTGATCAAGGGCTAAGATCGATGACTCACGATCATTACAGAGGTTTCATATGCACATGGGTTAACGTTGAGACCTGTAGCCGTAATTTAAATTCAATATAGTGTTTTTTTTAGTTTGGGATCCGATCGTAGATTTGATGATCCGTATTCATTAGGGAGATCACAAGGAGAATTAAACCGTGATCTAGTTGAGGCTCCACAATCCCTTGTAGTCATTGGATTTGGGGGAAGATGAATATACACTGTCGATTTGCAGAAAGGAGTTTAGCCAGGATCATAGCACCTAGACACAAGAGCTGAAAGGAAAATGCCTCAAAAGAATAGATATGAGGTCACGTCTCTCGGTCACATGGAGAGAAAATAGAGTTCCTCCGGGCCAGTCAAGGAAGATAGAGTTTAGCACTCTGCGTTAGACTGTGGTCACGGGGACTGGTTGTATGGGAAAAAAATTTCTCATAGCCAACACATTTCATGGAATTACTTCGAAGAAATGCATGTTTGCATGAAAGGAAGACAATGGAACTTCTATTGAGGAAGGAGGACCTTTCGAAAATTTTACGTACATTATATGGATGTCAAAGGAATTCTTAAAGGCAATCATCGGAAACCTTGAGTTTTATGAATGACGATTTAAGGTTGTGATCAATTCAGAGAAGAAAATATGGTTTGGCTAAAATAATAAATATGGATAAAGAATCCATATGGTAATAACTTGGTTGAATTCCAACACATCTTGGCAAGAGTGCCTAACCTGAAAAGTGATAACCTGAAATCGATGCAAGGGTGCATTGGGTATGAATGTGGCCAGAAATGTTGGCACATTCAATAAATTCAATTTATATCTGAATTTCATTTTGAAAAGTTGATATACTGAACTGATGCATGTGTAAGGAATGAGATTTCCTTTTTCTTTATATCATCGAATGGATAAAAGTGATTTGACGGTTAGCATGCACAATTTAAGAATTGTTTGTGATGATGTTATAAAGGTGCAATGAAAATATATGTGCATGGGAAACTAAAAATTTGTTTGGTTGATTGAAGTTGAAAGTGCAAGAAGCAAAGGGGTCTTGGATATGGCAGTGTTGTAAGCCCAAAAGGAATACCAAAATTGTTTGTTGATCCAAACTTCTATGGTAAAGAAATTCCCATAACTGGTGGATCGGGTTCCATGCAGAACAAATATAAAAACAAAATGTGGAATTTGGAAATATGTGGGTGACATATTTACAAGAAAATTATGAATTTAGAATTTATGCTGATGTCTCATGAATTTTTGTATACCTATGATATAGGTGAGAAGAAAAGATACATGTCTGAAAAGGACAGATGAAGGTTGTCAAGCCAAAAAGCATGAAAAATGGCTACTATTGAGCCATAAGAACCCCGTGGTAAGCCATGATCTCATGGAATATGTTGTGTTGAGGTAACAGAAGTCGGAGGGACACCTCGACAAAGAAATTATGAGGGACGCCTCGGTTGTAAGGATAGAAAAAGTCTCTGGGATTATTCTTGTGCGAGAAAACCTTGGAAAGACAATATGGATCGCCTAAATAACTGTATAACAGAGAAGGGAATGCCTGATCCTAGGCTTGTAGGGTGACTAACCACAAGGAAGAGGAGACTTTGATAGTTCTTGTAAACTATTGATTTGGATCATGCACACAATCAGTATGTCAAGGAAAAACAATGATCCTAGATAACAAGATAGCCATGTGGATACAAATCCACAAACTACACAGCTAAGTATTGTGCTAGATTATGAAATTTTCCTAGACATTTTATGCAATAGTAAAATGTTTTCGCATGAATGTGATTGTTGTCCAAGAATTATTGAAGGCAAGTGACTAATATTGAGAGTCTAAAAAAGGGCCTGACCAAGAAAGAAGTTCAAGACTTCTGAAGTGGCTAAATGAGAAAGGCATGACAGGTGTTACTAAGAAAGAACACTAAGGATGTTGTTCCTTTTAAGGGGGGGGGGGGGAATTGTAACACCCATGTTTCCCCCAACTTGTAATTAATATTTAATTAGGATTACCATGTTGTGGCATGGGAACAGTGTAAATGTATTATTGCTTAGTTTCCAAATAACTGGTTGTGGGGGTGAATCCTTGAAAGTACTATCCATGATATCAATAGAGGAAATAATGTGAAAATGATAAGAGAACAGTTAATAAGAAAAGGACCGGTGGTTGAACCCTCAACCACCCCCATGAATGGAAGCATGGTATAGCTATAGAAGATTAGCCTAAAGTACCACAGAGTCCGACAGACCCATAATGACTCGGGTTTCCTTCTCACATGAGGAAAAAGGATAAGAGGGATGTGTGTGCAAGGCTCGGAAGAGAAGGAAAAGAGAAGAGTGGAGAATGCAAGGAACACTACAACAGAGAAGGATCCGAAGGCCATAAGAGTGATGTTGAGGAAGCATCTGATAAACCTCGTCGAGGTCATGACAGAGAGGAAAAATCTCTGAGAGTATGCAGAGAACGAAACTTGAGAAGAAGGTCGTGAGCTTGATGTTGAGGCAGCACCTGATAAACCTCGTGGAAGATGTGAAAGAGAAAGGATCATGGAGAATTGGAATAAATTCCCTGGTGATATCATGGCTTGGAACAGGGGTGGCCAAAGTTCTAAGAATGAATCTCTATGATCCTATGGTTGTCTGGAAGGACAAACACCCACAATTAGTTAGTTTGATACCACTTGTAATAGATAAGTAATCTCACATCCTGTGTATTTAAGTGAAAACTGTGAATTAAAGTTGGATATACTATGAATGTTGAAGGGATGGACATGTTTTCTTAATGGTTATACTGTATCCCTTCAATTTTGCCTAATTGTGTATTCAATAAAATAAGAAATTCTCGGGCTTGCACAAGTAAATTTATGAGCCCTGTGGTGGCTCAAGTTAAAATAAGTGAACTATGAATTTGTTGAATTTGGGCATAGCCTCACGTGTGCATGCCGACACTCCCAATTGTTCTGAAGGAAGGGGTCAGTTAAGCTCAGGAGAGGTCGTGTATGTATGCATAGAGCCTTTGCAAGGCGGGAAGAGATCGAGAACCCCCCCTTAAGTTCTAGAGTCGATAAAGGAGTGCAAGAGGTGCACGAAGGATTTCTCTCAACGTTAAGCTCGGGAGAATTAGTGCAAAATACCTAAGTACTTAAGGAGTTTACAAAACTCAGGTAGAATAGCGATTTTTAAGCCCTGAAAGGAAAGATCCTTTCGTTTGAAATATGAATGGATGAGATTATATTGGAAGGAGCTGAAGTTCTTCATGATCATCAGATATGGACAAGGAATGTCGGCGTTAACCCTTAGAGCCCTTCAGATTTCACGGGTTTGACGAATTGAGTATATTCATCACACAGGAGGTGAATCTCCTGAAGTCTCAAATTTAATCTAGGCCATAGATCTGAGGATGCCCATGAATTATCTTGACCGTCAGATCTGCGATATAGTCAGCTCAACGTTGACCACTTTGGGAGGACAAAGGGATGGTAACACCAAAATCCCCAAAGTCCCGAAGTTGATGTGGATTGTGGACCTAAGGATCCTTTGGGATCCCTCATGACTTTTCAATCATGAGGATGTGTGTGTTATGTCAAGATCATGTGGGGGGCCATGTGTCGAGTGACAGCGTTGCCAGGTGTCCCTCTCGGAGTGGCACACACTTGGACCCAAGGGACCCTTGAATGAATGTTACGAGTCATAGATCTCTAGGTCACGTAGATACCCTCGAACCATTAGATTAAGGCTGTGTTCAGCCCAATGTTGATCAAATCCGAGAGAAAAGAGGATCTTTCATCAAAAAAATCCCAAAGAGACTAACAGTTGAGGCAGATCTGAGCCATCCAAGCCAAAGGGATGGGTGTCATCAGATCCTACATTCTAGAGAGAAGTCACTCTGGGAGAATTGACATGTGAAGGCATGAGGATTTTCGAAGGCCAGAGTCCCAAAGTCATCCTAGCCATCTGTTGGAAGGGACGCATGGCAGAATATCTACCATTTCGGAGGAAAGTCACTCCGAGAGAAAATGGAATGTGTTGAACAAGAACTCCCCAAGGCCGAAGATCCGGAGTTCATCTGAGTCATCCATCAGTTGAGGACAAGTGTTAGTCGATCTTCAATTTTAGAAGATAGCCACTTCGGAGGAAATTGGGGTTGCATGAGTTAAGAACTCCTGAAGCCCGAACTGTCGAAGTAAATCGCGATTATCGATCTGAGAGGGACACGTGTTAGTAGATCATAGAGTCCAGCAGTGAAAACTTTGGGGGAAAGGATGTGGAGCATTAACCAGAAGTCATTTGAAGCTCCAGAGGTAATAAATCATCCTAGTCATTCATTGTCGGAACACGTGGGGACTGGAGATTCACTACATGTGAAAGTTACTCCAGAGTAATTGAAGATTAAAGGTATGAGAACTCTCAAATTCTGGAGCGTCGAAGTTCATCAGAACCATCCATTGGAATAGGATTTGTGGCGTGAGATCCGTCACTTCGGAGGATTGGTACTCCAGAAGAAAGAACACAGAGGAGCATTGACTGCAAGTCACCCAAAGCGGGGAAAAGGACGTATATCGACTGTTGATCAGGGAAAACATGTGGAACTTGATATGTGACTACGAGTATGGAGCACTTCGGAAAAAAGAGGTGTTTGGAGTGTTCGAAACTTTTGAACACCGAAGTCCCAAAGTAGATCGCAGTCGTCGATCACGGGGGATGCGTGGTACTCGATCTATAACTCCGGGTACAAATTACTTCGGAGGAAAAAGTATTTGGAGTGTTCGTAACTCATGAACGCCGAATTCCCTGAGTAGATCACAACCATTGATCATGAGGGGCATGTGGATCTGGATCTGTAACTACGAGTATGGAGTACTTTGCGGAGAAAATACTTTGGAGCGTTCGAAACTCTCGAACGTCAAAGTCCTGAAGTGAATCAGGGCCATCAAAATCTCTGAGGACACGTGACGTCGGATTGTGAACTTCATAGATTTTCCACTCCGGAGGATTCGCGCGGTGGTTGTCTTAGCGCCCGTTGTCTCGAAGTCTAGTCATAGCCCTCGGTCATATGCGAGTATAGCTGGATGGAAGAACCCGAAGAACTTGGGAGAGGATATCCGCTAGCTCTGAGCTCGGTTCAGAGCATGGATACTGTGGTTGAAAATCTTTGGAAGAGAAGAATGGAATAGAGACCCCCGAATGGGGGTTTTGATTTTCTTAAGAAGAATGAAATTTTGACGCCTCACCATGGGTGTGTTACATATATATAAGAGATCATGTATTCATTATTAGGTGGAAGTATGAAAGGTAATTGGTTATTTGGAGGGGTTTCCCCTATTACATATGTATTTACACATTACATGTACATTTAGACCCATATATACCCCCCCTTGTGGTCATGTCATATACATTTAGCCATATATATCCCCCACTTGGATTATATATATATATATATATATATATATATATATATATATATATATATATTTGGAATTATTATTTAATTAATTGAATTCGTATTGTGTTCTTCTACACTAATGGAGACAAACACAGTTTGGAAGAATTAGAGGGTATTGATTGGTAGTTATTTAACCTATAAAAACCTTATTTCTTCTATAAATGGTATAATTGTTTATTTTATTGGACTCGTTTTTTTTATTACATTATTAAGAATAAGGATAAGGAGGGCTTGAAAGATGAGGACGAGATTGACAATAATCTAATCAAATTCTGATATCAATTTCACTTTGTTATATATGTAAATATTTTTCTTACAAAGTTGGATATAAAATTGACATTTCCCAGGATAATAGTCTACCACTTATTATAGGTAGAAAATAAATAAATAAAAATTAACTAATTAATTAATTAAGTAAAGTAAAAAATTAATTAAATAAATAAAAATAAAAGTAAAGCAAATAACTAAATAGATTATTTTCTTATTTAATTTGAAATTTCATGATTGTGTTTATGTATATATGGTTTTTCTTTCATAATATGAAATTGATTCAATGTTAATGTGTAAATTAAACATATGCTAATAATGAATTTCATAAATATTCAATCTTTTATAAAGAAATAGTTAGTATTAATGATAATAAGTATTAATATTTATAATACTAATAATAATAATTAACAATAAAAAAATAACTATTTATTAATTATTAATAATTAAATTATTATACCTCGGATGGGGTGACAAGTGGACAACATGCACAATAAGGATTTAAATGCACATATTGCCACTCTCTCCTCACTACATTGTAGGATGAGCGACATTCACTGCTCATACGCGCTGGTGCGACAATGCATAGGATCTGGTTTAATGGCTTCCTCTGAACAAGAGTGAAGGAAGGTCGGGATGGGTATAGGGCACACGAGTCTAGTACTTTCAACTCCTCTGGTGCCTCACCATTTACAACGGGTTTGCATTGGTTCTCGTCATTTTTTTTTAGAACAGTTATTGTCATATGCTTGTCTAGTTTTCTTCCTCCCCCATTCACAAGATTTTCTCATGTTAGACTTCCTACTCACTCACCCAGTCATGCCTCAGGAATGAGGCAATCTGAAGAGAGGGACTTCTTACTACAATTTGTTTTTCAAGGAGCGAAGGCTTCCCCTCTTCTGCTCTTCACAGTCGACTTCTCTAGTTCATCTAAATAATTCTTCTATCACATTGCCCCCTCCTTGGCCCAAAATAGAGTGTTTGAAGAACTTCCCATGGATATTGTTGAGGAAGAAATTCCTCTTGTCCCGATTCAAATTCCACCGGCTTCTCTCCTATACATGGTTCATAACCCCCAAGTCTCACCTTCCCCTCCTGATCGGTCCACCCTTGGCACTCTCCCTACTTCGGATTGGGATACATGCGTAATTGAAGAAGAAGTCCCACTAGATGTGTGTCATGTAGGGATTCTCCCTCTTGAAGGCTTCCCTCCGGACCAGGGTTCTAGTTCTTCCTACCGCCTCACACCGGATCACTTGGATCTCATCTTTGATTTAAACTGGGACATGGAAGAGAAACTTCACAGTCATACCATGCTTAACAGCCTTTTAGAATTGTTGTTTGATGCTCTCTCATGGATATTTTCTAAAGGGACTAGTTCCATCTTCTTTTATAAAATATCCATCGTCATCTCTTTTTTATTCCCTTTCCTAATAAAGGATTCTAGGAAAGGAGACTCACTCTAGAAGGAGAGAAACCTTTGCAAAAATATCTTTTATTGAGTCAATAATATCACCAATACATCTAGAGGTAGAGTCAAGTCTTATGAAGCGACACTTGGCTTGAAATCATCTTGATCAATGATTATTAATTCCACTAGTTCGGCTTAAAATTCCTTCACATTTTTTTTTCTTGAGAAGTATTTTCCTTCAACAAATAATCAACCAAGTGTTTATGCTTGAAGCAGTTCTATAATGGAAATTAATGTTTCATAGTTCAAAACTTATTTACATCTATATCATTCACACAAAAACATTATTTTTTCAGCAAAATCTTTTCTCAAATCAATATAAATGAATATTTGAAAAACAAAGGAGACTAACAAATCTTCCATTGCTTGGGATATGGTAAAAATATACCCATAGTTCTACTAATTGTATGAGATATTTAAAATTCCAATACTCAAGAAAAAGATTAGGAATGTTTACCTAAATAGTAACCAACAATAGCATTTTTGTTTACAAACTAAAACTTTTCTTCCACCTCCTCATAAAAAGGGAAACTTTTCACATATAAAAAGTCACTTTTCTAATGGCTATCACTCTATGAATCACACAAACAAAATATAGGAAGATAAAGAAACTCTTAGCACAAGGGTGGATCACCACCACATCCTTGAAAAAAAATCCTAAGATTCAAATATCCAAGATCGTAGATATTTCAAATTTGTCCATATTATATTAAATATACAAACCATCCATTGCTCCCAATAGTGATAATTTTCCTCCTTAATCTAGGAGGGTCCAATATTTAGAGATATTGGAAAAAAACAACCTTATTAATGCATAAATATGGGGTAGAGGGGGATTCCATGAATGGAAGAGTGTATGTTTAAAGTATACGTCCTCCATTGGTCTATACCTTTACAGCAATGAATCTTCAATGTTTGTAGGATTTGAGTCAAATATTACTAGAGTTCAAAAGTTCCATCCACCATTAAATGTCAAATATTATTAGAGTTCAAAAGTTCCATCCACCATTAAATGAACCTTCAATGTTTGTAGGATTTGAGTCAAACATTACTAGAGTTCACAAGTTCCATCCACAAAACCATTAAAAGAGGAGGAAACATCCCATTTTAAAGAAAGTGGCCACCGAGTTATGTTTTACTAGATATGGATGAAACCAATCATGGAATAATGATAAAACCAATCATGGAATAATTTAAGGGTATGGATTCTCATAACTACTATGTTCATGTGGAAGAGAGGTCCCAAAAAAGAAGAGCGTATCTAAAGCACATCCAAATTTAGTAAGATGAAAAGGGGGAGTACAAAGGCATCCACAACCATGACATCTATGGAAATTTCCTAATCATAGATAAATTCTATAGTAAATCCATTCTCCCTCACTTAATTCATAATCAAAGGACCTCTTAAATGTCTTATCCCAACAAATTGGAATATAGTAAATCCATTATCCCTCCCTTAATTCATAATGAAAGGACCTCTTAAATGTTTTATCCCAACAAATTGGAATGAGGTAGTAGACTAACAAGCTATTTGTTCAAGGATAAGATACACCAAGGTATATCTTTATGGAGTTATACATTATGTTAAAAGAGCATTGCACATTATCACTACATATAAATGCCTAAGATCCAAGTATTATGAACTTAATTCTAACTCCACTAATGTTGTAAGAAGGTAAATTTGGTTGAGGATTTTGAGGAAGGATCATAAAAATCTAAGAAATATTAGAAGTCATTCTAGTGAACTACTTAACATAATGTGTTCTATGCTATATTTGTGTACTCTTTGGCTAATGTTGTTCAAGCAATATAACAAGCATCTATATTGTTGTTTGAATAGGGTGGGGAAGCATATACATTTAAATCTCATTCTTGTTTCGTAAGGTTGTTTCGTAAGGTTGTATATATATATATATATATATTCGAAAGTATATTACAACTAGTCCAAGTATTTTTAGAAATTTAATTACTTTGATTTTTGAATTAAGAATTATAATAAAGATGAGGTAAAATAGTTTTATTAACATTAATTTTCACAGGTTTCAAATTGCATGTTATAAATTACTTATTCTTTGAATTAATAAAATATTTTCTAAGAAGATTATTAGGTTATAATGATAGTCATGTTCATTATGTTTTAAAATGACTTAATGTTTCTCTGCATTAAGATTCTTTGGAATTCTTTTATAATTTTTAAAAAGACGACAGAAGTGTTATTTAGAGTATTTTATTTAAAATCTAAATGTAAATATTAAATTAGAAATTGGTTTTTATTTATTTTTTAAAATTTTCATAAATTAGAATTTTTTGGTCAAGGTTCATAATGACTTGGATATAATGTTTGTTTTTTATTTTTATTTTTAATTACAATAGTTACTATAGCTTTCTATTATATAAACATAAAAAAAAATACATCCAACGTTGATAGGGGTCTATCACATGGGAAACCAAATCTCATCTTAGATGAAATTTTTTAAAAATAAGGATTATCCATTGTCTAACATTTATCATGGAGGTTTCAACCAATAGAGATTATGAACTATCTAAATTTATCCATATTTAACCAAAAACAATTGAGAAAAGATGAATTGAAATAAATATATCGCATGTAATAAAAGACATGTCTAAAACTAATCAAACAAATCTGAAAAGCATGCCTAAGGACTAGGAGGGCCTCACTTCTTGGCATATGCAATTATCAGTTCAGTTTAAATATCTTGTGCTTGAGTCTTGTCATAATTGTGAGGTTCCACTAGTGGCACAATTGGGTTTCCCCAAGTTCCCTTCGAACCTGATGGAATTTGGTGTTGTTCAGTAGTGCCTTCCTCCTCCCTAGCTTGAGAGACTATAATTCTTGTTCCAAAGACTACCTGACACATTTCCTCAAATTTTCCTTCAAATATTCAAATGGTATGAAGAACATCTTGGAGGTCATGCCTTGGATTTCCCAAGGATTGGGAAATCAATATTTTTATCAACCAATATGTTTATGCTAACTTGAAAATTTTGTTCTCCTTCATCTAGTGTAGATTGGGTCTTTCACCCAATGTTCAACCTCATTTATAATTTGGTCTTTGGACAAGTTTTGCTACAATTACCACACCTCCTTCTCAAGTTCCTTTACCTCTTCCCTAGCCTATTATGGAACTTTGGATTTATATAGTTTCTCATGCTCCCAATCTTCCTCTAGAACCTGGATCGAAACAAAAGGGTCCGTAGATGAGGATGCTATATCCTCCAAATATTCCACCTTACATTTCCTAGGGCTTGCCTTACTAGTTCCCCCCTGTGCCATACTAGCTAGAGAAAAATCCCCTTCAAGTAACCAAGACCACCCTACCAATATATGTGTGAATTTTGGGAGGGACGACAGTAGACCCAAGGGCACCCAGAGAGATGACAGAACCCATGTAGAATAGGGGATCACACAACCATAAGAACACCCAACATTGAAATACCAAATTGGAACTTCTTTCAAACTCCCCACAGAGACCAACCAAAGCTTCCCCAAGAGACAAGGAACCCACCAAAAGAATAACAAGGCCATCAAACCAGAAACCAGAGTGACAAATCCATAAGAGTCGTTCCCCCTCACCAAAAGAAAAAATTGAGACACGGAATCTAAGAATGAGGGACATATACCAAGATAAATACCTATTAATGAGGTCCAACCAAGAACCAACGAGTTCCCTCATCTGGCCTGACTCTATTGGAATTATTGTCATTGATGTCAAAGGATTAATGTTATCATTATGGTCATATTACAGATTTACAAAATTTCCAAGATTGATTTATATACAAGTTTACAAGTATATTAAAAAAAAGGGGTGCATGTGAAAAAGTGAAAATTGAAATGATGGTTTCAAACCCATTGGTTTGGAAAACCATGGTAATTACCCATGGTAATTTCCCATGTATTTCCCATGGTATCTGGAAAAGTGAAATAAAAAAAGGAATTAATTATTTAATTAATGAGTGTCATGTCTTTTTGAAATAACATTTCCCTTCATGAAGGGTTATGATAAAGTATAAAAGGATAAAGTATTGAGAGAAAATGCGTGGGTGGAAAATTTAATCACATTTGAAGAAGTAGAACATTGAATATCAATCCAAAAGGGGACAGTTGTCCAATCAGTTTCAGGTTAGATTGACATTTTCTCTATAACCTATTTTATGGAATGTTTCAAATTGTGGAATTTTGAGTACATGGAGGAGAGATATTTGGATACATGTGGTCAAAATTTCATACATTGGTTCGCTATACTTTCTAAGATATGCCCTGTGGAAGTTAGGGTTCTTGAATTCTCCTAAAATCATTTTCAAACAGGTCAATTTGGAATTTTCTCTATAACTTATTTTCAGGGATGTTTCAAACCGAGAAATTTTGAGATAGAGGAGATATCTCTAGGTACATGTGGTTAAAATTTTATATATTTTTTCGCTGTGATTTTTGAGATACGCCCTATATAAGTTAGGGTTTATGAATAGTTCTAAAATCAATTTCAAACAACTCAGTTTAGAATTTTCTCTATAACTTATATTATGGGATGTTTCAGACCATAACAATTTGAGGATATCAAGGGGTCATATATGGGTACAATGGGACAAAATTTCAAACATTGATTCACTATAATTTATGAGATATGTCTTGTGGCATTTAGGGTTCCTGAATAGTCCTGAAATCATTTTCAAAAAGGTTAGTTTGGAATTTTCTCTATAAATTATTTTCTGGGACATTTCAGACCATAAAACTTTAAGAAGACAAAGGTGAGATCACTAGGTATATGTGGTTAAAATTTCATATGTTGGTTCTCTATACTGTTTGAGAAATGACTTGTGGAAGTTAGGGTTTTTTAATAGTCCTTAAATCGGTTTAAATAGGTTAGTTTGGAATATTCACTATAACGTCTTTTTTGGGAGTTTTTAGACTATTAAATTTTTAGGGATCTGAGCAGACATACAGAAGTACCTTAGGTAAAAAATTTATACTTTTATTTGCTATAACATTTGAGATATACTCTGTGGAATTTAGGGTTTCTAAATGGTCCTGAAATTAGTTTCAAACAGGTTAGCTTGTCATTTTCTCTATAACTTTATTTATGGAAATTTTGAGACTGTGAAATTTTCAGGGACCTGAGGATACACACTGAATTGAAAAATTGGATACATGGAAAGTTGTACAAGTTTGTTCTTGGGAAGAGGCAAAAAACAACAACTTTTATAAAGTTATCATAAATTTCATTTGAAAATTCAAATTTTGGTTAGACTTGGTGAAGGTAGAAGTTACAATAAGCAGACTCAGTGAAGTTAATGTGAATTTCATGATATTTTGATGAATTTATATGTACTAAACAATAAATTATAACTTTAAGGTTGGTGCCACTCAAACAATTAGATTGGTATCTCTTGCTAAGTTGGTGCTTAGCAGTGGGGATCGGTGTCTCTAGTAGATTGGTGTCTACAAATATTTATAAGAGTAGGTTGGTGCCTACTAGGGTTTGTATCAGTGGGGATTGGTATCTCTAGTAGATTGGTTCCTACCAATATTTGTAACAATAGGTTGGTTCCCACAAATAATTATAAAGAGAATTTCGTTGGTGTTCTCCTAAAAGGGTTTCCACGTAAGTCTTGTGTTCCATGTTCTACAGTTAATAGATCGCATATGTGATTTTTTTCCTGTAGTTGATGCATGCTTGAAAAAGTAAAAAAAAGTCGTATACTGATTCAACCCCCCTCTTAGTATACGTGTGTGTGATACAATTGGAATTAGAGTGGGTTCCTATGGAAATAGTCTAATTGTTGGAAGGTAGATCTCAGGAGCACACATGGCTAGCCAAGAAGGTTTCTCCACAAGTAAGGCTCCATTGTTTGATGTAACAAACTATTCCTTTTGGAGCATAAGGATGCAAACCTATTTAATGGCTCTTGGTTTTTATATTTGGAAATAATTTGTTAATCATTATATAGCCCCAACAATTCCACCAATAATTGTGGCTAGGAAGAATCCTATTGAAAATAATGCAAAAGTCATGAATACCATCTTATGTGGTCTAGTAGAATCTGATTTTGTCAAGGTGATGCATTGTAAATCGACAAAAGAAATTTGGGACAACCTTCAAAATATATATGAAGGTGATGACAAGGTTAAGAAGGAAAATATCCAAACTCATAGAAGACATTTCGAGAGTCTGAAAATGAAAGATGAAGAAAATGTTGTAGCATATCTCTTCCAAGTGGATGAAATTGTCAACACCATCATAGGACTTGGTGAAATGGTTGAAGAACCAATGATTGTACAAAAGGTGTTAAGGTATCTCCCCTTAATATTTTATGTCAAAGTTTTTGCTATTGAAGAAATGAAGGATCTTGATAAATTGACAATGGATGAATTGCATGGGATTCTCACTTCATATGAAATGAGGACTAAAAAAGAAAAGTCATCAAAGAAAGAATCATCTTTCAAATCCTCAAAGAAGACGAAGAATTAAAAACATAAATCAAGAGATTGTTCCAACTGTGAATCAGATGTAGAGGAAGAACATTTTGTGAGAAAAATAAAAAAAAGGATATGGAAAATACAAAGGTAAGCTACCCTTTAAAAGCCTTAATTGTGGAATGGTAGGAAATTTTTTTGCTAAGTGTCCTTATGCAAATGATGAAAGTAGTGATGATGAAGAATGCCATAATGTAAATAAAGGGATCAAACATCATCAACAAAAAAAGAAGCAAAAACATGACAAGCATGAAAAGAGGAACTCTTATAAGTAAAAGAAGAATCTATACTCAAAAGGGGTTAGTGACTCATCTGAAGAAAGTAGTGAAAGTAGTTTTGATAGTGACAAAGAAGAAACTCTCTTTATGGAAATCAAAACAAAGATTGATGAATACAAAGGGATAGAAACGGTGGAACCAGAAGAAGAGGAAAATTCCAAAATATATGGGTAAGTGGATCTTCAAGAATAATTCATGTGTTCCTTAAGTGAAATAAAGAAGCTTACGAAAAAGAATTTCAAAACAAAAGGAGCAACTGCAGAAATATGAAAAAGAGGATCGTGGTTCAAAATTCAAAATGTCACAAAGCCTTGAAGAAATATAAAAGACTATCATGAACCTAAAGGTTCAATGGAAATAAGGATAGAAGAAATGGTGAGAATCCAATTGAAGGAAAAGGAAGAAAATTGTGAAAAGCTCAAATATGAAATGGTTTCCTTAAGAAAGGAATTGGAAAAAACAACTATCAAGTTGAATAGAAGGTTGAAGTTTTAAAAGAGTATTGAAACCTTAGATGATATCATAAATTTTAAAATGTCTCCATTCATTAAGACTGGTCTTGGGTATGATAAGAGTCAGATGACAACCAAAGAAAGTAAATGAAGGAAAATATAAAAGCTATGTTGATGTACTCAAAATCTCCATCAATGATGAAGACAACAGGAAGAAATAAAATGGTGTTCCATAGAAAATTGAAATTCCTTCCAAAGACAAAAAAATACATATGCAAAATATATTTTCCACCAAGGTGGCCTCGTATAACTCGCTTTGAAAAACACACTACAGGTATTGGGTCCAGACTGGTGAGAAAGATGAACTATACAGGAGGAGGACTTGGAAAGAATGGGAAGGGTATTGTTGTTCATATTTCCCCTGAGATGAAGTCACCAAGAACAATTCTTGGATATCATGTTTTTGTTTCCTCCTTACCTACACTTGGCCTTGCTACAACCAGTAAAGTTTTATTTTTTGTAGGTAGATTTTAGACTAGTTTTCCAAAAGAGAAACCTATTGTTGATTGTGTTTAATAGATTGATGATTTGCATGTTCCTCACATGCATGAATTTGAGCATGTTGTTAGAAAGGACAATGTTGTTGATATGTCAAGTTTTTATACTCTTGTAAGTGAACCTAAGCTTGATCATACTTCCTCTCATCATCCAACACAAAAATATGTTCCCTATCATCATCCTCACCATAAACATTGAAGGAATGGAAATCATGCTTTCAGATCTTTGCAGAAGAGGCGTGAAAGACATAATTGTGGACCAGTGTTGACTACCAGGATAGATTGTGGTTGGATTTATGGATGGTCATTGAATAATTTGAACACATGTTTGAGGACTTCCTATAGTTTCATATCATCGATTGTACAATTGTGCATCATTCCTTTTACTCACTAATGATTTCCTTGGAAGTGGTCGACCAAGGATTTGATAAGGTTTAAGCTATTATTGAGTTTCATTTCATTTCATTAGATAACAATAGCATATATAGGATCATTGAGATATACACAATCAAAAGAGACACATCATTTATCCTGGGAAACCCTCATGGGGGAGAAAACCCAGTAAAAACTTCCTTAATATAGATAGCCAATACAATGTCAAGAGATAAATCAAACAAATACAGAATGTACTCTCCCAAGAATGTGCCTCTCTCTCTCTCTCTTCTTCTCCATCTGCAGCTCTAGACTTGTGCTCTGATCATCAAGTGAGTGTGTCCAAATGAGGCGCTATCCTCTCTTATTTATACAATCTGGCAGGCACTGGAGTGAGGTGTCTTTTCACTGGCAGGGCCGACTTCTCAATCTGGGTGGTTATAACCACTTTAATATATTATGTGGATGACTTTTCATTTAGCCCATTACAATTAGTGTTTGACCAATCCGCAAAAGGGGATTTGGTCAATTACAATACTCGACATGATTAATCTAGAAAAGGGGATTGATATAATGAATAATACATCAATAATAATTAGAATACTCTTTGCAGTTACATTATTTCAACACTCCCCCTTAACAAGAAGGTTATTCTACAATAACATTAGGCAAGAGGGAGTGAAACATCATCAACATCAACTTGGAACACTGACTGGCATATCTATAAATCATCGGAAGTTTTTCTCATCATCAACATCATCATTCACAATAGGGAGTTGCAATGGCATCATCATTATCATCAGCATGAGGCTAAGGTAACATCATCATCATCTTCAGCGTGAGGCTAAAGTAACATCATCATCTTCGACATGAAAGATGAAATGACATCATCATCATCATAATCATCTTCAGCAAGGAGATGAAGTGGCATCATCATCATCATCATTATAAAGAAGATGAAGTGGCATCATCATCATCATCTTCAGCAAGAATATGAAGTGGCATCATTATCAACAACTTCAGAAAGAAGCTAAAGTGGCATCATCATCATCAACTGCATCAACATGGATTAGTATAACATTAATACATCATCATCATCAATAACAGCACAAGGTTGATACAACATCAAAAGAAGAAGTATCATAGCACAAAGGCTGGAGAATCATCAACAACAACAACATCACAACATGAAGGCTAGAGCATCATCAACATCAACACTAGGCTGAGAGTCTTCAGCACGAGGCTGACATCACGGCATGAAGATGGAAACACAACATTACAGCACAAGGTTGGCACATCATCACAACACAAGGTTGGCATGTCATCAGCATGAGGATGGCATCACAACACTTAAGCTGGCACATCATCACAGCAATTAAGATGGAATCACAACACAACAATTAAGCTGGCATCAACAATTAAGCTGGAATCTCAACACAACAATTAAGTTGGCATCAGCAATTAAGCTGGAATCTCAACACAACAATTAAGCTGGTATCAAAAATTAAGCTGGAATCTCAACACAACAATTAAGCTGACATAAACAATTAAGCTGGAATCTCAACACAACAATTAAGTTGGCATCAACAATTAAGCTGGAATCTCAACACAACAATTAAGCTAGAAGCAGAACACTAGGCTGGAATCTCAAGACAACACTACTCCCCCTATCAAGGGAGGTCCTTTCGGACTATATCGAGCTTATCTTCAAAGTGATCAAACTTTACATGAGATAGAGGCTTGGTCAACACATCGAAAACCTGTTCATCTGTGCTAACATATTGGAGCTTTATGGCTCCTCCCTGCACCATGTCAGGGATGTAATGGTATCAGATCTCTATGTGTTTCGACTTGTCATGAAATACATGATTCTCTGTCATCTTTATGCAGCTCTGTTTATCACATAGGATCATGGTTGCTTCCATCTCTAGGTTGACTAGACCAGTCAACAACTTACGAAGCCATATGGATTCACAACTGGCAGAACACACAACAATGTATTCTGCTTCCGCTGTACTAAGAGCAATGCTTGATTGCTTCTTACTCTACCATGAGATCATGGCTGATCCCAAAATGAAATAGCATCCTGAAGTGCTATTCCTATCAGAGACACTTCCAGCCCAATATGAATCAGTGTACCCACTCAGTGTGAAATTATGATCTCCATCATAACTGAGACCATAATCTAATGTACCCTTAAGGTACCTCATCACATGTTTTCCAGCAACTAGGTGAACATGTCTGGGTTCTACCAGAAACTGACTCAAAGTGTTCACGGAAAAATAGATATCTGGTCTAGTGTTCGTCGGATACATCAGTGATCCAATGATTTGTCTATACAGCGTAGCATCAATCAATTCTGACGAAGTGTCAACCAGAATATTCAGCTTTGTTTCCATGGGTGTATTCATGGACTTGCACTCCAACATATCAAATCTCTTCAGGATTTCAACTGCATACTTCCCTTGGTTAAGGATTATTCTCTCTGGGCTCTGCCATACCTCAATACCTAAGAAATAATGCATTAGGCCAAGGTCTTTCATCTCAAATTCTTAAGAGAGCTTCTTCTTACATTTAGTGATGAGATTTTCTTCTCCATTTAAGAATAAGTCATCCACATACAACAGCAACATCACCGGCTCATCATTCATAACCTTGAAGTAAAGGTTAGAATCAACTTTACTCCTGGTAAAGCCCAAGCTTGTCAGGAAACTGTCAATTCTTCCATACCAAGCTCTAGGAGCTTTCTTCAACACATACAAAGTTCCCTTCAACTGGTAGACATGAGTCTTTCTATCTTCAATCTTAAAATCAAAGTTTCTCATTACATTGTACCAATCTGGTAAATTTTCTCAATTGCAACTCAATATGCACAATCACGTGCTAGCTTTGTGTGTGCTAGCTTTGTGTGATCTCTGCAAAGCACTATCTATCTCACTGATTGAGAGTATGTCCTCTCCTCTTTCTACAAATGTTCCTTCTAGAACTGGGACTCTGTACCTGCACCTGCTCTGTGGCTGAGAATGATTGCTTCATCCTCGCTATGGCTGCTAAAATATGAGATTAACTCCTCTTCTTCTATAATGACAACAACTTCATCTGAAACTGAGGATGGCTCAATAACTGATACTGAAGATAGCTCTTCTTCTTTCATGGAGGTAACTCTATATTTCATTGTATTCATGTCTCCATGACCCAACTAATGTACTGCACCAACTGTCACTCAATTTTAAATATGGGGATTGCTCCCCTTGCATCTCATATTATATATGCATCATGGTTGTTCTGGTTCTCTTCATAAATATTAGAACTATTTCTTCAATTACTGGAGTAAGTGTCTCATCATAGTATTCTCCCTCTTGTTGGGAGAATCCTTTGGACACACATCAAACTTTGTACATTTGTAGCATGCTTAATCCGTATAGATCAATCTTGGAAGTCAATATTGACTTCTCTTCTAGTCTCACAGAATAAGCCATATCCTAGTCTTTTTTATTGGCTTTCTTCTCTGTTACTAAAATGAGGGAATCTTCCTAGGAGATTTAATATCTCTATGATCTAGTCTTCTCACGGAATCTATCTCCCGGTCCTATAAGTTGTCTCTTCATCTGATCCTTTCTGAGATCAGGCTTACTCTTGAGGACTGCATTATCTCTTATAGGGTATACTTGGTATTTGAATACCAAGTTTAAATATAGAGTCATTCTTCAAACGAGATTTGCTTCCCGTTCTAATGTTCGGTCATCTTTGGAGCCTTCTACTCCTTTCAATCAATTTCATATGAGATACTCTAAATCTCAAGAGATAGCGTCTTCTTCATCTTCTTTGATACATGAGTGTATATGGTCATCTACATAGTCTGCTTCATGTCTCATATAATATGTTGCCTTTACCAACCTTCACTATAAATTCCTCGGAGTTATCACCTGTGACCTTAAACAAGGTCAACAAAACAAAAAGTAGGAATAGTACTCTTTTGATAATAGTAGATAAAGCAATCGCACAAAAAATCGTCACAGTGGCTCCTTTAGAGATTTCACTTGTGACATGTTTGAAGCAAAGATCAAAAGTAAGAAATACAATACGGAATGAGGTCAACACTCTTATAGTGTTGTGATCAAACATTCCTCCATGGAAAGTTGGAACTAACACAAGAGGTTTCTCCTAGAGGATATGTTAGTTGTATCATGCAAATAAATACATTAAGCATTTATCTCAATATGCTCACATGCTACCAAACACTATAGTGTTTTATTGACACTTGCACGTTTTGAATCTTAGTAACTTAATCATTCAAACCTGGAACCTGGAATTTTTTTCTCAAGAATGAGTGTGTTATTTTTCTTCCAAGTCTCCTTCACTCAAGATGACAAGTGCTTTCATCAACCTGTCTTCTGTACTAGGACAATATGCTATCTTGAAAGAAGCTTGGGTTAGAGAGTAAGATCTATGATCTCTACTTTAATCCATCTAATATTTTGACCAAATGTTAGTACGATAGTCATAGATTCAACATACAACACTGTCATAACAACTATATGTATATCAGAATAATCAAACCTGAGTTGCATTATTCTTCTAAATGTGTTGGATCTTGAGATCCTTTTAGATCTATGGCTCCCTTCTCCTATAAATACCCTTTAACTATTAAAAATTTAAACATATGTGAGTGCATACCTCTAATAGCATTTGTAGGTAGTGGCACCATCTGGTAGCAGTGACAATGATCACCAACTCTTAAAAACTTCAAGGGTGACTGGAATTGGTACTACGACGGATACTTCAACTAGTAATGCAACTGCAATTGGTTCTAAGATTGCAACTGCAACATAGGGTTTTATGAGGAAACCCTAATTTTTCAAACTTCAAATTTTGAAATTCTGATCCAAGGGATAGATGTGCTGAGCTAAGGCGAGTAATCTGGTGCAGTCCGATTTCTGAAAATCCAACTTTTACCCCCTCAAACTTGACCAGTGGATTTATGGACTGGTGCTTCTAGTTTTCTGGTACTTCTGGTTTTCTGGTACCGGTGAAAACTAGGGTTTCCCTTTCCGGGAGATCTACCCACTGAAAAGGTGCGCAGAAGGTGCCAAAGAACTCCTTGGGTTAGGGCACACTTTTCTAGATGGTTTTGAGGCTGAAACTCTTCTTCAATAAAAATCCCTAATTTGCATGTATGACAACAATGACGTTTTTCTCTTTCTCTTGTGAAAGATGCTCTCTTCAGCTTAGCTCTGATACCATGTTAAGTTTGAAGATATTATTGAGTTTCATTTCATTTCATTAGATAACAATAGCATAGGTAGGATCACTGAGAAATAGACAATCACAAGAGACACATCATTTATCCTGGGAAACCCTCATGGGGGAGAAAACCCAACAAAAACTTCTTTAATATAGATAGCCAATACAATGCCAAGAGATAACTCAAACAAATAGAAAAATTCCTCTCCCAAGAATGTGCCTCTCTCTCTCTCTTCTTCTCCAACTGCAGTGCCAGACTTGTGCTCTGATCATCAAGTGAGTGTGTCCAAATGAGGTGCTAGCCTCTCTTATTTATACAATCTGGCAGGCACTGGAGTGAGGTGTCTTTTCATTGGCAGGGCCAACCTCTCAATATGGGTAGTTATAACCACTATAATATATTTTGGGGGAGACTTTTCATTTATCCCATTACAAATAGGGTTTGACCAATCCACAAAAGGGGATTTGGTCAATTACAATACCTGACATGATCAATCCACAAAAGGGGATTGATCTAATGAATAATACATCAATAATAATTAGAATATTCTTTGTTGTTACATTATTTCAATAGGATTGACCTAACATGATATTCGATTGGAGTTTCGACTAAGTATTCATTGACTAAGTTTTGAATAGGTTGTTCGTCGACTGGAATTTTTGACAAGAACTATTGCTGCAACTTATTCATCCCTCAGGGGAGGAATACTTGAATTTTTTTATATGTGAACCCAACTGTTTATTCTTATTGACTCAACTATTTATTTTTTAATCAACTTGGATTTGTTGAGACTAACCGAACCATGTTCGACTATTTTTGGAAATATACTACTTCTTATGTTGGATACATAAACTATCTATATTGATAAAGATTGGTTATATTGTGTTTTTGGTGACAGTGTTCAAACTTCTTCAGGAGTGTTTCTTTACCATGTTTGGGAAGTTTTTGTAGTTAGAACAAATTAAGAGACATGAAATTGGGATTAATATCCATCTCACCTAGACACCGATTACTTAAGGAGAAGCACAATCTCAAGGGGAGCATCCATTTTCCATTGATGTCAAAGAGGGAGAGTTGCAGACAAGGGAATAATTCTGAAATTAGTTAGACATTTTCGCTATAACTTATTTTCTAGGACTTTTCAGACTGTGAAATTTTCAGGGATCTAAGGACACATATAGAAGTACCGCAGGTAAAAATTGCATAATTTGGTTTGATATTCTTTCTTCGATATACCCTGTGAAATTTAGGGTTTTTGAATGGTTCTGAAATCAGTTTCAAACATGTCAGCTTGACATTTTCTCTATAACTTATTTTCTAGGACTTTTCATACTATGAAATTTTCAAGGACATGAGGAGACTTAACAAAGTATCTTAGGTAAATGTTTTAGAATCAAATTTGAAAAATTAGAGATGTGGCATGTTGTACAAGTGCATTCTTGGGAAGAGGCCAAAAAGAACAAGATTTGGGAAAGTTACCATAAATTTCATTTGGAAATTCAAATTTTGGTTAGAC
>ML798205.1:174479-210044 GCA_009831015.1 Picea engelmannii | reverse complement strand
GGTGGTACCATGGGTTGATAACATTAGGACACACCAACCTCACTTCATATGTGGACTTCACTCAGAGTTTGATGGATAGGTTTGACCAAAATGACCCCGAGCTACATTTTATAGAGTTGGCACAATTGAGACAGACATGCACACTAGAACCATATATCACAGATTTCTAGAGGATGGAAGTTATGGTGACATATATCTCTAAACAAAGATTGGCGATGTTATTCATGGAGTGTCTAGTTGAACCCATGAGAGGATGGGTGAAGGCCTTTAGGCCAACCACATTGCAGGAGGTCATCATGAGATCCTAGGACATGAAGGATGCAGTCAACAAGAAGGTACCAACAAAATCCTTCATCCCTCACAGAGGTAAGGAGACGAAGTTTCCCCAGAATTCATGGACAGCGAAGGACATGACGGATGAGGAGACTCGAAGAGAAATAAGGAGGAAGAAACATTGCTTTAGTTGCAAAGATCTGTGGGAACCAGGTCATATATGTATGGGCAACGGTAAAGTCCATTACATTGAGGTAGTTTTCGACGAGGAGGAGGATGGTGACGAAGAAGGTATTGCACAAGATAGTGGTGAGCCATTGCAAAATGTAGAGCATACACCATTGCAAGATAACCCTAAGGGAATGACCATTTCCACCCTTTTAGGAGTCCCTAAACATTATACCTTCAGGATTAGACATATTGTGCAAAGGAAGAGGGTTATGACATTGGTGGATGGTGGATCCACCCACAACTTCATTGATGTTGCATTTGTCACCAGGAGAAAGATCTCGACAAAGGATTTTGAGGGATTCAATGTGGTAGTAGAAGATGGGTACAACATGATTTGTACTCATAGGATCAGGGGAATGGAAGTAAACTTGGGAAACTACACATTGGTCAATGAATTTTACGTCGTGGATCTAGCATACACTCATGTGGTGCTAGGATTTTAGTGGCTATACTCTTTGGGAGATATCCACATGAATTATAAGGACATGAAGATGGAGTTTTAGGACAAGGGTGGACAACAAGTCGTCCTAAGAGGTATGTCAACAGGTGTTCCTAGGATTGTCTCTAACCAACACATGGAGGCCCTTTTATACATGGGGATGTGGCTTGCGCAGTAGAGTGATTCATCAACATGGAGAAATCATCACAGGAGCACCAACATTACCCTGTGGATATCGAGGCATTGCTTGGAAAGCATGAGAGGTTGTTTGAACCATTGCCAGCAGGAAGACCACCTGACAAAGGATTTGAGCATGTCATGAGCAAGAAGAGGGATCAAAGCCCATGATCACCATTCCCTATAGGCATCCCAAAACATTCAAGGATGAAATCCATAAAGGAGTTGCTAGATATGAGACACATCATTCCTAGCTCCAGTCCTTTGGCTTCGTCAGTTGTATTGGTGAAGAAGATAGATGGTATTATGAGGATGTGCATGGACTACATGGCACTAAACAAGAAGACCATAAAAAATCGATACCCAATACCTAGGATTGGTGAGCTAATTGACGAGCTACATGGGGTAGTTTACTTCTCAAAGGCTTATATGCGATCATGATACCACTAGATTCAAATTAGGGAGGAGGTTATCCATAAAACAACATTCAGGTGTCACTATGGGCACTATGAGTTTCTAGTCATGCCCTTCAAGTTGACTAACGCACCAACTACCTTTCAGTGATGCATGAACCATATATTCAACAAACAATTGAGGAAATTTGTATTGGTGTTCTTTGATGGTCTTCTCATCTACAACAGGATGTGGGAGGAACACCTAAAGCATGTAGACAAGATTCTCACCATTATGGAAGAACAATTGTTTTTTTCCAAGGAGGAAAAATGTGATTTTGAGTTGACAAAGATACGTTATCTAGGGCATGTGATTGGTGTTGAGGGAGTAAAGATGTGTCAGGAGAAGATCCAGACTATCTTAGACTGTCTCACCCTTAGGTCACTCACAGATCTACGAGGATTATTTGGGATATATAGCTATTACAAATGCTTTGTGAAAGGATATTAACAATTGCTTGCACCATTAACAGACCTCACCGAGAAGGGGGAATTTTGATGGTTAGAGGATGCACATGTAGCATTCGACAGAATGATGAATGTCATGAGCGCTTGCCTAATATTAGCACTCCCATATTTTACACAGCCTTTTGTCCTAGAGTGTGACACATCTGGTGAAGGGATAGGAGTAGTATTTATGTAGTATCGACATCCAACAACTTCAAGAGAAGGAATCTAACAGATCCTGAGAAACTCTACATGATCTATGTTAAGGAGATGTTGGCCATCGTGCATGCATTGGCCAAATTCAGACAGCACTTGGTAAGAGGATGCTTCGTAGTTTGGACTAACCACAACAGTTTGAGATATTTCTTGGAGCAGTCGGACCTGAATGAGACACAACAAAAGTGGGTGAGTAAGGTACATGCATATGATTTCAACATTGACTATGTAAAGAGAAAGAAGAATATAGTCATTGATGCCTTATTCAAGAGATCTGCAACCTTCTCCATCACAAAGATCTCAGCAGATTGGAAGTCCATTCTCTTGGTGGAATACTCCAAGAATACCTTCGCTTGTGAGTTGATGGAGGGAATTATTCAGGATGACAGGTACATGTTAGTAGATGACATCATATACTACAAATACATGATCTATCTTGTTCCTAATTCCACACTCAAGGATAAGATTTTGAGTATAGCAGATGATGCACCACTGGCAGGGCACCAGGGGTATCTGAAGACCTATAGGCATGTAAGGGAGATATTCTCATGGAAGGATTTCAAAGGGGATGTACTTTGTTATGTGAGGGAGTGCATTACTTGCCAACAAAACAAGTCAAAGTTCACACATCCTCCAAGATTGCTTCAACCATTACTGATTCCAAAGTAGAAGTGGGAAATCATTTCCACGGACTTCATCACAAGGTTACAAAAGGTGTAGGGCAGAGACTATATGTAATACCCCAAGGTCGAGCCCTAGTTGAATTGTAAACATCTTTTATAGGATGGTGATCCAAGTGATTATAATCTAGGAGGATTATGTGATGATTAGGTCGGAGAACCTAGATGTTAAAGGCTAGTGAACGTATTTTTTGTATATGTAAACACTCATATCATTAATATAATACGTCGTTGCATGTAGATCGACCATGATAAAAGAGTACGGGGGACTAAACTCCACTAGAAAGGGAAAGGGAGGGCTAGGAGACTAGGAAAAAGGGATAATATTGAGGGCTTAACACCAAGAGAATATTATATTATTATTTCCTAACGACTATGGTGAGGATAATTATTTTATCCTAAGTCGCATGGAAGAGTGGAGAGAAAACGAGCTCTAGGAGAGCCATGTGTCAATCAAGGTCATCTAAATTTATTCAGGAAAACAAAAGAATACACAAATAACCACGAAAACAAATATGCAGCGGAAATAACACTTCATTTCATTAATATCAATGAACTAAAATTTGTTTACAGACATAATAGAAATAAACTAGCTAGGGCGTTGGTAGCTTATCTCTGAGAAGAGATGTGGCAGATACAGGCCTCTGAACTCTGTGTTACAATGAGGCTCCAAGGCCTATATTTTATTGAGAAACAATGTAAACCCTAAACATCCACAAACCTAACCCTAGGAGATGAAACACCATAATATGGGCCCCGTTGGGGTAAATTGGTACATCAATTTCTCTGGGTCGTAACTTTGGCATACTATCTTCGTTTGACGCATATGATATCTTGTTAGAAAGATCTATCCGAGGAATACAACTACTAGCAAAGAATATCATGGTTTGGGTTGGAATCATATTCATCGATTGGACCATGCCCAAAAAAAGTCGTTTAGGGCCTCAAAATGGCTCTGGAAGTTCAGGACCCAAAAAACTACCAAAAATAGTAAATTGTGCTACAATTAAGGAAACTGAAAAATTGAAAGAAACAATGGTGGGGGTCCAAGTGGAATAGGCGGGTGGCCACAAATATCCACCTGGATCATTCCTCCCCCCTTAGTAAGCAATGGTCCCCATTGCGTTGAGTTCCTCCATGAGATGATGAAACTTCTTCTGAACTTGGTCCCTGGTGAGCCACTTGCCCTGGTGAAGGAGTTGGCCTGCTTTAACAACTCGATATAGTTGGATCCTCTGTTGGTGGGTGTTCTTGATCTATGTGTCCATAATCTGATCAGTTATGGCTTATTCCATGCAATATGGGTTTAACTCTGTTGGTGTGAGTTGTTCTGCCATGTCGGATGTGTCCAGTAGAGGTGGAAAGTAAGGTCGAAGGCAGTCCACATTGAACACTATGTGCAGACCAAGGAATGGTGGGATATTGAGTTCGAAGGCATTTTCCCCTACATCCTTGGTGATGGTGTATGGCCCATATCAGAGCGGGCGAAGCTTACAGTGGGGTCCAACAAGGCGCTCCTTCTGCAAATGTAGCCACACTTTGTCACCCACCTGGAAGTTATGTTGCACCCGATGTTGATCATGTCATTGCTTGTAATTAGCATTGGCTTTGTCCAATATGTCATGAACATGTTGGAGAATGTGTTGAATGTGCTCAATGAATTTGTTCGCCTTGGCAGCTTCAGACTGGACATGAGTCGAATTAGCTTGAGTAGCTGCAAATGGTATGGCTACATCAATGGGAGATATTGGTTGGAATCCCAAGCCTACCTGAAAGGGGTTGTGGTTGGTTGAGATATGGAGGGTCCGGTTATAGCTATGTTCTACATAGGGAAGGATCTCATCCCATGTGCATGGATGCTTTGAGTTGTACATGTGCAAAATGTGCATGATCATCTTGTTGATGACCTCTGTTTGGCCATCAATTTGGGGATGGAAAGTTGTGGACTTGGTGAGCTTGGTGTCCAGCATTGACCAGAGGCTGGACCAAAATGTACTGAGGAACTTGTTGTCCCGATATGAGATAATAGACTGTGGGATCCCAAAGTGTACCCACACTCGTTCAAAGAAGAGTTTAGCAGTGGCTTCTGCTGTGATATTCTTCTTACAGGCCACCATAATGGCCATCTTCGAGAATCTATCAATGACCACGAAAACGTCGTTGCCATGCTTAGTAGAAGGAAGGCCCAACATTTAATCCATGGATATGGATTCCCAAGGTCGATTGGGGGTAGGTAGCAGAGTATAGATGCCTTGCTTCTTGATGGTCAGTTTGGCAATGGCGCAGACAGTGCAGGATCTGATGTACTTCTCGACATCCTGTCGAAGGTTTGGCCAATAGAAATACTTCTGCAGTACTGCCATTGTTTTCTCGACCCTGAAATGTCCAGCGACCCAACTATAGTGCACTTCCCAAATCATCTTAGCATGCTTGCTCGAAGGAACACAAAGGTGTTCCAGGTGACATAGTAGTGCATCTTGGAGGTGAAAATTTGGAACTCGGTTTACCCTCCAGGAGTGTCTTGTATGTGTGGCCGAAATCTGGATCGCTCTTGTAGAGAAGCAGCCAATCAAAAGTCTCGTGCCCACAAGATTTGAGCATGGTGGTTATCGCCACGATCGGTGGTCGGATGAGGAAGTCTCCAACATTATTGGTGTTTCCCTTCTTGTACTTGATGTTCAAATGAAACTGTTGCAGATATGTGGACCACTTCTGATTGCGATCGTTATGCAACTTCCCTTGTGTATATATTAACTGCAGGGTTCGGTGGTCTGTGTGGATGATCGTTTCCTTCTCCAAAATGTAATGCTTCCATTGTCGGCAATCCTACACAATGGAATACATTTCTTTGTCATAAGTGAGATACTTTCAGATTGTGTTGGACAATGTCACACTGTGATATGCCACCGGATGTCCCTGTTGAGTAAGAATTTCCCCAATAGGATAGTCAGAGGCATTTGTCTCGATCTCAAATGGTTGTTGCAAGTCTAGTAATGTGAGCACTGGGGCACAACAGAGGCGATGTTTCAATTCTATGAAGGCCTTTTGTTGAGATTCCGACCAAAAGAATTTTTCTTTCGCTCCTCCCTTGGTGACTTGACTCAAGGGCCAAGTGATATGAGAGAATCCCAACATGAACCTGTGGTAGAAATTAAGAAAACCCAGAAAGATGTGAAGCTCTATTAGAGTGGTCGAGGTTGGCCAGTCCCAAATGACTTGTATCTTGGTTGGATCAACATGCACCCCACACTCATCAATAATGTATCCTAGATATTGAACCTGGTTCATGCCAAAAGTGCACGTCTCCAAATTGGCACACAACTTGTGTTTCCGCAGTGTTTGGAGGATCTGTCGGATGTGGTGGAGGTGCTCTTCCCAAGTCTGGCTGAAGATTAGGATGTCATCCAAGTACACTACTACAAAAAAGTTGGTGAATGGCCACAAGATGTCTTCCATCAACCTCATGAAGGTTGCGGGAGAATTCGTCAACCCGAAATGCATGACCAACCATTTAAAAAGGCCCTCCTTGGATTTGAAGGCAATCTTCCATACATCGGATGGTTCGATTGGTACCTGGTGATACCCGGACTTCAAGTCAATCTTGTTGAAATATTTTTCCCCTTTGAGTTGGTCCAAAAGGTAATCAATCTGTGGGATTTGGTACCTATTCTGGACAATGATCTTGTTCAACGCCCGATAGTCAATACAGAGTCTCCAAGTCCCATCCTTCTTCTGCACCAACACGATCGGGCTCCCACAGGGAAATGAACTTGGTTGGATATGGCCTTTCTGCAACAGCTCCTGAATCTGTCTCTTGATTTCATCGTTCTCCAGAGCAGAGCACCGATAGATCGATCCATTGGGAAGTGACGCACCTGGGGTCAGATCGATGGGGTGCTTGACCTGATAGTGCAGAGGCACCCCTGCGGGTGAGGTGAAGATGTCCCTGTACTCCTCCATGACCTTGTCCATTTGTTGTTGTTGTGCGAAGGAACCCTGTCTGGAGGTCATAGCCATAATCTTCTTCTTTCCCTGAGGGTGGATCATCAGGAAAACAAATTTCTTGGTTTTGAAAATGAGCTTACTGCATTGTTTTGCAGTAACCAAAGAGATAGCGACAGACGGTGGTACCTCTTGTATCATGTACAACTTATTTCCCAAGGTAACAATAATAGCACGAGGTCGAGATTCATACATAGAATGTCACTTCCACAAGTATGGTTGGCCTAATAATACATTACAAACATCAAGAGGAGCAATGTCACATAATACCTCATCGGTGAAGGGCTTGATGCTGTAGGGAAGGTGGCACTGCTAGCTGACGCAGAGATCTTGTCCTTGGTGAAGCCACTCGATGGTGTACGACTGTGGGTGTGTTGTGGTAAGAAATCCCAGCCGCTTCATGACCTCTGTTGAAATGAGGTTCTTTTGGCTCCCACTATCGACAATGAACTGTAGCAGGGAACCCTTTACCCACATCTGGGACTGAAAGAGACGCTCCTCCTCTGGATCTTCTGATTCTTCCTTTTGGATCTTCGTGGTGGAAACAATGGCATTGGGTTCCGCATCGATAATTTGCTTCCCTCTGTCATTCCCATTCTCGGGTTCTGTTTCAGTGTCAGAGCATGCATCTGATTAAAAAAACCTCATCTCAGCCATTAGTGATTGTTTGGCCCAACACTCACTTGTGTTGTGAGTGGAGCTCTTCTAGAACTCACACCACTTTCCCGTGTCATTCGCGGTGTTGTTATTTTCTTGTGGCTTTGGCATGTTTTCTTGACCCGCCATGCCTTGGATTTGTCCATTGTTCTATGGTTTGGGGGAACCTTTCACTTGATTTTGATTCGCAGATCCAAAGTCTTGCTTCTTCTATTTGAATTTCTGCTCAATCTTGGCAGCATACCGGTATGTCGTACCAAGCGAGGAGATGTCAAGGAACTCCATTTCCTCCTGAATGTATTTGTGTAGACAACTACGGTACTTTGACACCAAATGTTTCTCCGAACATTTGATACCCAACTTTGTGCGCAGGGTATGGAATAGATTCGTCAGCTCATGCACATATTGATCCCTTTGCTTCCGTAGCGTAGTCCATCGTATGTACTTGTCCTCATAGCTCCCCACAAGATAATATTGTTCCTTGATGGCATCTCGGAAATAATTCCAAGTGGGTACGACCGAGAACAGATAGGTTTCCTCCTCATCCTTTTTCTCACAGTAGGTTTCCCACTAGACTTTGACATGGGGGGCGACTTTGAGTAGTGAAAAAATAATCTTCTCCCAGTCAAAAAAGTCATGAACCGAGAAATATCCTTCTAATAGATTCAACCATCTATCTATGACATCTGCATCTATTTGGCCATCAAATATGGAAATGTCAAAGTTTACTTGTACCTTGAAAGGGGTTGTGCCTCCAGAGTGGATGATGGATGCAAATGCGCTGCCAGTGGGCAATCGTTGAAGGATTTGGGTGAAGTTATCCATCATTGCGTTCCTTTGTTTTTCAAGGGCCTCCTCGAGCAATATTTTGATAGGATCTCATGCTCCCTCATCTTTCTTTTCGTCCCCCATGGGCGATCGTCGGGGTTTGCGAGGCTGATCTTGCAAAGGTTCAACCAGATTGAGCCCTAACTCCTTATACCTCGACCTCATTGGGGACATGCAAAGAAGGATCGAGAAATAGTAGACCCCTATGATACCACTGATTCAAATTTATGCAAGAACACAACAGAATACACAAATAACCATGAATACAAATATGCAGCGAAAATAACACTTCATTTCATTAATATCAAAGAACTGAAATTTGTTTACACACATAATAGAAATAAACTAGCTAGCGCGCTGGTAGCTTATCTTTGAGAAGAGATGTGGTGGGTACATGCCTCTGAACTAGATGTTACAATCATGCTCCAAGGCCTATATGTTATTGAGAAACAATGGAAACCCTAAACATCCACAAACCTAACCCTAGGAGATGAAACGCAAGAATATGGGCCCCGTCGGGGTAAATTTGTACATCAATTTACCAGGGTCGTAACTTTGGCATACTATCTTCGTTTGACGCATATGATACCTCGTTAGAAAGATATATCCGAAGAACACAATTACTAATGTTGAATATCATGATTTAGAACGAAATAATATTCGTTGATCGGACCATGCCAAAAACACGTCGTTTAGGGCCTCAAAATTGCTCCGGAAGTTCAGGACCAGAAAAACTACCAAAAATAGTAAATTGTGCTACAATTAAGGAAACTGAAAAACTGAAAGAAACAGTGGTGGGGGTCCAAGTGGAATAGGTGGGTGGCTACCAATATCCACCTGGATCACAAGGCGCATGCAAATATATGTGGGGAAAATAAGTCTGATTTCCCATCTTTTCCCATTCTGCACACACACTCTCAGCCACTCACACAGCCAGTCATTACCTCCATCGTCGACCTCTGCATCGTGCATGCTCCTATGAAACCTGCATGCACTTAGATATACCTCATACATTCCTATTACCAATAGTAACCTGTACTCATTACTTGTGGTTGTTTCCGTCATCTATTCCATAACTATTTTATGTTGTTGCCTTCACCTGAGCCTGTATTTGGTTGACTTAAGCTTTGGACTAAAGAAATGGGTTGTCAAGCCCGTGGGTTTGAAGAGGTGGTTTTTCAAGCTTGTGGATTGAAGAAGTAGGTTGTCAGGCATGTGAGAAAATCTCTCCAGGTGAGAGATTTTGTTGGGAAAGTGATTTCCTGAGGGAGCCCAACTATAGTTGTATTGGTCTAAGAATCCATGTCCAACTTGTTGTTGAAGCCCTGGAAGGAAAGTGGGGTAGCCAAAGGATTGTTGAAAAGAGAAGGGGCACACTTCTTGGGGTGGGATAGGCATGTGGGGAATGAGAGTTTGTTAGTGTGAGTTGTCTCCTGGAATGAAATCCTTTCTATTGACTGTGCAACTTCATGTCGTCTCAACCTAGTCTAGGAATCCATTTACCCGAGTGGAGTTTATTCCCAGCTTGGGGGTGACCCATTGCTGAGAGTGATGAGAAGCATGGTCTAAGGCTAGGAGGTTCCTGGAATGCCTACATGCAGTTGGTGGTCTTCTATAAAAATATAAGTATCAATTATGTGTTCAATTCAATGTTGTGTATTTGTGCATGTCTTTATATTATGAGCATTTCCTATGTATGTTGTAAGAATAGTATTATTGTTATTTCTGCATGAAACTATGTTTTAGCATAATGTATTTGTCTGTTTTAAGTTTATATATATGAAGTTCCGTGAGAGTTTATGTGTGGCATAGACCAACAAGTCTATGGCTGGGTATGTTACATTTTGGGTTATCAGAAACAAGAGAAGTAGTAAATGTGGCATGCCCTCGGCCTGGGAGGCCCGAGGGTGATGTTACAATATGGTATCAGAGAATGAAATTTTTAAGTGGCATGACCCAACCCAGGGGGTGGGGTGATGTTACAATATTGCATCAGAGCTTTTATTTTCAACACTGACCCTGGATGGGCCGTGTAAGTGGAAATTGAATAAAACGTTTTAGAGTGAATTGTTGTCGAAATGGAAAAAATTCGATCAAAACGTCCATGAGTGCCAAGAGGGAACTGAGAGCACACCTTAACTGTTTTCAGAAGCTCAGGAGGTATAGCAGTTTGAGAAATCCAACAGAGGAAAGAAAACCAAAATAACCATGGTTTTAGGCTACAAATTTTAGATTTGGGCCGTTAGATATGTTCAGGAGAAGGCATATTCTTCACAACCGTCAGATCTGGGAAAGGAACACGACGATTAAACTCCATTCCTTTGGAGTTCGTTGCTTCACCAATTTTTAAGATTTTGATAAAAGGAGGAAAAATATCTGAAGCTCTAAAGTCCTGGAGTGGATCTACATCGTAGAACATTTGGGAGAAGGCATACCGTTGGATTTCTCAAGTGGTTTGGCAGTTTGAAGTTCGGGGAAATCTGGTTGTGATTGTGTAGAGTGGAGTTTTCCCTGAAGTTCTGAAAGTCCAAAACCAATCCGGACCATCCATTACCGGAGACGTGTGTCCAAAGATTAACAAGTGTTTGTAATTTTGGTGTCCGACAGTTCGGGGGTGGGGTGGTGTTTAATAGAGAAATCCTTCGAAGCCTTAAGTTATGAAGTCTTGGAGCTCCAAAGTCTCAAAGCTTCGGGGAAAACCTGTTTGGAAGTTCGACATTTAGGTGTTTTGATGTTCTCTGGTGTGGGATTCTCTGAAGTCCCGAAGTTATGGAGAACCAGAGTGACACGACATGATGACATCACCTGGAGTGATGTGTGTTGATGATTGCAGCTATGTGAGACATTCTCCAGCTTACAAACCTGTGAGATGTGGATCATTGCAGCTATGTGAATCTTTCTCCATCTTACAAACCTGAGAGAAAGCCCATAAGAAGGGTATGTGGTTCCTATATGAGACAGAGTTGGAACGTAGAGATGACTTCCTCCATTCAGAGAGTTGAGAAGAACTCCAGATGATTCTCCAGTGGGAAAAGGTGATCTGTTGAGTTAGACGTGCTTGTGGCTGAGCACAAGGTGAACATGTGAAATCCCAAAGTGCTAGGTGCATCGTCATGAGAACATAAATGAAGATGATGTATTAGCCTCCTCTGAGCAACAAAGTTGACGAGAAACTCCAGATGATTCTTTTGTGTGAGACAGAGGGAAATAAGATCTTTTGAGTGGACGTGCTTGTGGACGAGCTCAAGTGAACTTGTGAAGAACTAGTTCTTCTGTGTAATGAAGTGATCCAGAGATATGGACATCCCTATGGATGTGCCCCTAGTGGATGATCACTAGTGGGTGTGTAAGATCCCTTGCTATATTGTTCAAGAGTCAGACCTACCTGTAACCCTAATTGTAATGTAAAGGGTACAGGTTGGCCCCACCTTAATGTGATTAATAATTAATGTAAAAGATAATTAATATAAAAGATAATTAATATGAAAATTATTCATTATATTTTGAGTTATTGAGGTCGGCCCTATTGTGCCAATAGACACAGCATTTGATGTGACAAGTCTTATATAAATAAAGGTGAATCCCCATTGAGGAAACACACTTTTCATTGCGTCATCTCATGATTTCAGAAGTTGTGGTCTAGAATTATGAGAATTGTAGCACCCTCTTGTGTGCTAGTTTTTGGTGATGGTGTGGGAGGTCTTTCTCTTGAGGAATATAACAAAGGATTGGCTGGGTTTTCTTCCCTTGTCGATAAGGGTTTACCAGGATACTTATTTTGTACTTGTGCATGGATCTTCTTCTTGTGATCTTGGTTTGTTGTTGTAGTTATGGTTCAAGTAATTGCTAACAAAAAATTTAAAGGAATACATGAGCCATAGCTCACTAAAATCTAACATGGTATCGGAGCAGTACTTGAAGAAAACCATATGTATAGTAAAAGGATGGTAGCCATGGGAGTTCTTGGACTGATAAGAAATGGGTCGGACCCTCATTAGAATTCTGTGGTGAAGGATGAGGCTGGTCGCAGGCCTTTAAGGCACACCTGGTCACACCTATAGCAACACATGTTCCTGTGCTTGAACAATAGAAAAGGGCTGGAATTTTCTCCTTAAATTCTGAGGTGAATTTTAAGGCTCTAACCCCAAGCCACACATGTTGAGCCCTATCCACAAAATAAAGGAAATATCTTGAAGCCCCAGCCGCAGGTCCTGAAGGACAATTAAAACTTGGTCACGGACTTAAGGAAGTACCCATAGGCCTGGCGGGGTAATCTTTGAGATAACCGATAGTATAGAAGAAACTATAACCACCGACTCAAAACAATTTACAAACCTTTTTTTTAAAGGTCAAAATCTGAGGTGAATTTATGTGACAGATGGAAGGATAAAGGGTAAAATTTCTTGAGGTACACTCCAACAAATGTATGGTAAATTTTTGAGTTATATTCTTAGTTATATTGATACCCAGATTTCTAAGTTATATTCCGAGTTATATTGCTACACAATAAATCTATAAGGAAGCAGTCTCAACCACTCTATGATCAATCTATTCAACCTTGAAAATCGTGCCTCATTTGATGGGACAAATTCTTGTCCATTGACAAAAGATAACAAGTTGCAAGAAGGCCTACAACTATTCCATTTCTTAAATCATGGTGGTGTGATTTGTTAAAGTTCCAACCACACATACAAAAGAGAGGATTCTTCATTTCTTCAGCATTGGGAATACTAGAACAACAGTTGAGCAGGGAAGCCCCCTTAGAGGACCTCTCCTAGATGATTACTGTCATTTTTTTTAATGGACCCTTCTCCTTCATAAGATGGTGTTGGTCCTCTCTCCACTTCTACAAGTGCTCTTATCAGTGGCTCATCCAAACCTTATGTTGAAAGAGACTTCTCACCAATTATGAATGATCTTAAACAATTTGACTCCAATTTAATGATAAGAATGGAAACATCTTACATGATTTTCCTATACCAAATATTATCCCTTCGGATAGTTCAAGGTTTGTATCTAAGCAAGTTATCTCCATGCAAGTGTTTAAATGACAGTGCTGGTGTATATCCCAACAAACATAGAAGGATATTATTGGTTTGTCTAAATTACATTGAATATGTTACAAACCAAATTGAAACCCTTAAGAATACATATCTGAAGTCAAGACATAATAGAGTTAAGTAGCAGCAGAAGCTACAAAGATAGCTACAACAAATATGTTTTCTAAATGTCAAACAATGGACATAACCTCGATAAATTAAAATAGTCATAAGCAAGTTGGATCACCAACAGAATAAAAAAATTGCAAATATGTGATACTCTCATGTCAGTTACAACAGTAAAGGATGATGCAAACCTTGTCAGAGACTTGTATGGTACAAATGACTACAAGGAAAACTTGCAAAGAATTCCATTGCCCATCATAAATATTGAAGTAGAATCTCCAATGGTGTTCACTCTCAGGTGCACACACACACACACACACACACACACACACACACATATATGTTTTCATCATTGTCATAAGGGTATTTTGCAAGAAGAAGGATCCCCTGGTGAAAATCATAGACCTAGAGAAGTATCAGTGCATTCAAAATAACAACACATTGGAAGTGAAGACTCCAGGTTCGATTGTTTCTTTTATTATGACTATAACCTACATTTCTAAGGTTGCTACATTACAAGTGGATGTTGTAGCTGTGACAACAATCCTTAAAATGTTTTGACTCTAGGGATGTACTCATGAATCTCCTCTAGGAGATATTCTTGTCTTGTTTCCTTTTGTTTGTTTTCTTTTTCTAGGCAGGCTAACAAACAAAGGAATAAGATTATCCTTTAGACTCTAGAGGGAGTCACTTGATTCAGAAAAATTCAAAACTAATTGAGAAAGAGAAACAATACCTTCTTCCTCTTCAGCAGTTCAGACTAAGATAGCTATTAATACAGTTGATCCAGTTGTTCCAGTTGGTATTCCTAGGAACTTTGCAGTAAGCTATAAAAATAATGTCTAGGCTTGACAATACCTTGCAAGAAGCAGAAAGACATACAACTGATGGAAGTGTCGAGAAATACAAAGAGAGATCTATAGCTAGATGTTTCTCACAAACAATGGGGGTTGTCTATGATGAGACACTTGATCCATGTTGGTGACGAGAGCCTGATTTTGATGGCTTATTCAGAAAACCTTGTTGTTAGATACAAGTAAGATTTAATCTCTGATTTCGAGATAAAGGATATGAATATGATGCACCACTTCTTGGGACAAGAAGTATGACAAAAGACCGATGAGATTTTCCTAAAGTCAAGGAAAACATATAGTGGGAATATTAAAGAAGTTTAGTATGACAGAATGAAAAACCACCATGATAGATTTGAAGAAAATGAATAATGATGATTCAGGTGAGATTGATCCACAACTGATTGGATCATTGATGTCTTTGGTTAACAACAAATCAAATTCATGCTATGTAGTGAATGTACTTAATCAATCCATGAGGCAGCCAAGACAGACTCACTGGATAGCAGTAAAGCATGTATTGATATATATATATATATATATATATATATATATATATATATATATGAGGCACAGTTGGATATGGCCTGAGATAGGTCTCTAGTGTGAACTTGAGTTTGTAGGACATGTCGATACAGATTGAGCAGAGAGTACAGCGGACCCGAAGAGAACATCTGATTGTTGTCTTACCGTGAAGTTTGCCATGATTTCCTGATGCAACAGGAAACAAAACTATGTGGCCTTGAGTACCACAGAAGCAGAGTATATAGCATCGAATGTGAAAATACATATGGCTTCACAAGATTTTGACAGATTTACTTAACCATGAGATGGATCCTATGATGATAACCAAGAGCCGTGTAAATCTATTTGAGATCCCAATGTTTCTTGATGGATCAAAACATGATGAGATGAAAAAAAAAAATCTTTATATCAGAGATATGATGCAGAGGAAAATAGTAAACATGCAGTACCTCCCTACACATGAGTAGATTGCAGACACCTTCACTAATCTAACTTGGTGAAGAATTCCTCCCTAGTTAAGAGGGAGTGTTGATGACTCCAACCAAGACAAAGTTCAAAGTACATCCATGTGAGACTTGGCATGATGAAGAATGCCTCCCTAACTCAGAGGGAGTGTTGATGATTGCAACTATGTGAGACATTCTCCAGCTTACAAACCTATGAGATGTAGATCATTGCAGCTATGTGAGTCTTTCTCTAGCTTAAAAACCTAAGATAAATCCCCTAAGAAAGGTACGTGGTTCCTATCTGAGATAGAGTTGGAATGTAGAGATGACCTTCTCCATCCAGAGAGTTGAGAATAAATCAAGATGTTTCTCCAGTGGGAAAAGGTGATATGTGAGTTAGACGCTCCTATGGTTGAGCACAAGGTGATCGTGTGAAATCCCAAAGTGTTGGGTGCATTGTCATGAGAACAAAAATGAAGATGATGTATTAGCCTCCTTTGAACAACATAGTTGATGAGAAACTCCAGATGATTATCCCGTGTGAGACAGAGGGAAAGAATATTTGTTGACTGGACGTGCCTATGGACGAGCATAGGTGAACATGTGAAGAACTGGTTCTTTTGTGTAATGCAGTGAGCCACATATATTGACATCCCTATGGATGTGCCCCTAGTGGATGAGAACTAGTGGGTGTGTAAGATCCCTTGCTATGTTTTTCAAGAGTCAGACCCGCCTATAACCCTAATTTTAATGTAAAGGGTACAGTTCGTCCCCACCTTAATGTGATTAATAATTAATGTAAAAGATAATTGAAATAAAAGATAATTAATATGGAAATTATTAATTACATTTTGAGTTATTGAGGTTGGCCCTATTGTGACAATAGAAACATCATTTGATGTGACAAGTATTGTATAAATAAAGGTGAATCCACATTGAGGAAACACACTTTTCATTGTGTCATCTCATGATTTCAGAAGTTGTGGTATGAAATTATGAGAATTGAAGCACCCTCTTGTGTGCTAGTTTTTGGTGATGGCATGGGAGATATTTCTCTTGATGAATATAGAAAAGGATTGGTTGGGTTTTCTTCCCTTGTTGAGAAGGGTTTCCTAGGATACTTCTTGTGTACTTATGCATGGATCTTCTTCTTGTGATCTTGGTTTGGTGCAGTAGTTATGGCTCAAGTAATTGTTAACATAAAATTTAAAGGAATGCATGAGCCATAGCTCACTAAAATTTAACAATGTGGACCTAATCGAGAGTTTGGAAGCTCGAATATCGGGAGTTTTAAACTATGTAGATGAGAATTTTTTCGAAGTCTCGGAACCCCAAAGTCCCAAATCTCCAGGAAACCATTGTTCGGAAGTTTGACATTCAGGATTTATCAACTATGTGGGTGTAACATCTTTTGAATCCCGAAGTGTCGAAGTCCTAGAATGTCGGAGTGACATAGCATGATGACGTCACCTAGAGTGACGTGGACCTATTCATAAGTTCGATGTTTAGGAGTTTTGAAGGATTTGTAGAAGAAACCTATGAATTATGAAGTTCCAAAGTCATGAAGCACTAGAGTGAAGTGACCTGATGACGTCACCTAGGGTGACGTGGACACACTTGATGCTTGCCAGGTGTCATTGTGTTTCATTCTTTTCAAAGACATTTTGTGCCAATTAGAAATTGACACATGTCAACTGTCCGATGGGGCCATGTGTCATCTCCATACTTCTTCCACGTGTCATCCCCTGGTGCATGATTGTTGTTGAGACTCCGGAAGTTCAGAGGTTCGACATTCGAGGAAATTGGAGTATGCGATTGTAGGAACCTCCAAAGCGTGAAGACCCGAAGAGATTCTCTGGGTGTTCGCCAGTTCTGTGTTCATAGGAAATGTGGTATGATGAAGGTAAAACCTTCGAAGCCTGAAGAAACAAAGTGCCAGAGTAATGAAACACCAAAGTTCCAGCCCGAGAATTCAGAAATTCGGCGTTCGGGTAAACGTGTGTATGTTGACGCAAGAACCTCCAAAGTGCGAATCTCCAGAGAGATTCTCCGGGAGTTTTCCAGTTCGGAGCTCGGAGGGAACGACATGTGGAGTTGGCGGAAATTCCGAAGCCCAAAGTTCTGAAGCTCTGAAGTAGTGGAGACCCAAAGCTATGAAGGTGTACTATGTAAGGATTCGCCAGTTTGACGTTCAAGAGAAATAAGGAATGAGGTAGTAAGAGCCTTCAAAGGCCGAAGTTTCAAAGCCCCGAAGTCCCGAAGCTCTAGATAAGTGCTCATACATATCCCTTGGTCATATGAGACCTCGATCGAGATAAAAGAGGGCTAGTTCCAAATTGTTGTTTTCAAAGACAAATTGTTCAAATATTCATAGCTTCCTGCTCAAAACTCAGAATTGAGAAAGGGAGAAGTCATTGGAAAGATCTTGGACAGTAGAACATAACTGTTCACCCGAAAATTCGAGTTGAACAATCAATTTCTCAGAAAATAAGAAGAAAGGAATCTGATATATTATTGAACCAAAATGGTTCATATTTTCATGAAATTGTTGAGTCAGTTGGCTTGACAAAGTTCTGTTGGCTGCACATTTTGCAGAGCTGACAAATGTAAGATCATATCAGGATCAACACATAGTGCAGAAGGATGGAAGATATGCAGGGGGCTTATATCTAGGAATATGATATCAGAGGGATGGATGTCCATTTGGGTATTGAAGGAACAAACTCCAATGGTCATGGAGAAGGAAAGGATGAAAACATGAATATGATAGAGACCATTAAAAATTTGTAGAAATATTTCCAAAGTCACAAGGATGATAATAAAAGGATTATGAAAGCCAAGGAGCAACATGAGGACTTCAACATGAAGTTAATTCATAGCTTAGATAAATTTGAAAAGAAATTGGATAGGGAAACTGGCTCAAGCAAATCAGGAATTCGTAGGTCTCTTGATGAGAAAGGAAGGTCAAGTAGTATTAACAGGCATCAATATCACTCCTTAAGGAATTCCAATAGGAGAGAACACATCATCTCAATTCCATCCCCTGTCAGGAAGCATAAGAAGAGGTATGGGGTGGATCTACGAGGAGAAATGAACAAGATCAAACCTCCTAGATTTGATGGTGAGCACAAGAAGGATGAAGATGTCAAGACATGGATGCTAGGCATGAGAAAATATTTTCAATTGCATAATTATTCTTCACATGCAGAAGGAATAATTTGTATCTATCAGTTCAAGGGAAAAGAATCCATGTGGTGGGATCAACTTGTGTAGGTGTTGCACATTAAAAAGAAAACTGTTTCTTGGAAGGAATTCAAGAAGTATTTTGAAAATAAATACTTGACTAAGATATATTATGACAAGAAAATGAAAGAGTTCTTTGAACTCAAGCTTGGAAGTATGACCATTGATGAATATGAAAGAAGGTTTTTATAATTGTTGAAGTATGTCTCCTTCATCAAGGATGAGACAGTTAATATTCAGAGGTATTTGAGTGGGCTTCCATCTTTCATTAGTGATAAGATTCAATATGATGATCCCAAAACCTTGGAAGAGACCATAAGGTGAGATAAATGCTTATATTACCAGCATAAAGGAAAGACGACTTTCCAAAAATCTTGGGAAGACAAGAATAAGTTCAAGATTGAACATAGGAAGAAAGGGAATAAGACACCATTTTTTAGAAATAGTCTTCAGGGACAACCAACTTCTAGATAGCCCAGAAAATTGGAGACATGTGGGAAAATGCCAAGGCAACCACATATTCAATGCTGGGGTTATCAAGAAAATCATATGTATATAGATTGTCCTCAGAGAATTGAAAAAGTGAGAGTTGTTCACAATGTACAACAAGTTGAAACAGTGGAGGACATGGGTGGGAACGTACCCAGGATCTATGCATCCCTAGACAACAAGAAAGTTGATTTTCAATCACGCATGATTGAAGTGGAAGGTATGATCAACAACCAAACCAAACCAAACCAAACCAAACCAAACCAAACGATTTCATTTTCCAAGAAGCAAGCATGGAAAATCTTGGTTGGTGTAGCTCAATACCAGAGCCAAGAGAAGATTTAATGAGTTGGTTAAGTCATGTCCAGTGGCCGTGAATGGGTTGAGCACCAAGGAAGATTTGAACATCTTGCCTTTAGGTTACTATGATTGTCTAATTGGGATGGATTGGTTGGATCAACACCACGTTGTCTTAGATGGTAATAGCAAGGCATTTACTTTCCTGGATGAGGAAGGGAACCTAAGGACAATCCAGGGAATTCTCAGGGCATTAACTGTCAGAGAAATCTCAACAATGCAGTTGAAGAAGTGTTACATAAAGGGTTGTCAAATATTTGCAGCCCATATGGAAGAAACACCTAAGGATAAGGTGACAAATATTGATGATTATGCATTCCTAAAGGAGTTTGGGGATGTATTTAAAGAAATACCAGGACTAACCCCTAGAAGAGATATTGATTTCTCCATCAATCTTATGCATGGAGCAGCTCCAGTATCTAAGACTCCTTACAGGATGAGTAGACCAAAACTGAAGGAGTTGCAAATGCATCTTGAATAGCTTCTGAAGAAGGGGTATATACACCCAAGTGTGTCACCTTGAGGTGCTCCAGTATATTTTTGAAAAAGAAATATGGAACATTGATACTTTGTATTGAATTCAGGTAGTTGAACAAAGCAATTGCAAATAATAAGTATCCCTTGCCAAGGATCAATGACCTCTTTGATCAGTTGAAGAATGCAAAAATGTTCTCAAAGATTGATCTCAGATCAGGTTATCATAAGGTTAGAATTAAATATGAAGACATTGGAAAGACTGCTTTCAAAACAAGGTATGGCCATTATGAATTCACAGTGGTACCATTTGGGTTATCAAATGCACTAGTTGATTTTATGTGTTTAATGAATGGTCTTTTCAGAGAGTACTTAGATAAGTTTGTCATTGTCTTTTTGGATGACATTCTTATGTATTCCAATTTGGAAGAAGAGCATGAGTAACACTTGAAGATGGCATTACAAGTGCTAAGAGAAAATTATTTGTATTCCAAATTGAGAAAGAGCTCATTTTACCAGAACCAAATTCATTATTTGGGGCATATCATATCTGATGAAGGTATAATAATGGATCCTGAAAAGATTGAGGCCATTAGAGGATGGTCAGCGCCAAAAATGTGACAAAATTCAGATCATTCATGGGCCTTGTAGGCTACTACATAAGATGTATTGTAGTACTTTCAAAGATTTTGCACCCAATCATGTCCTTACAAAAGAAAGGAGTGAAGTTTCAGTGGGCAGTAGATTTTGAAAAGAGATTTCAACAATTGAAGCAATTATTGACCAATGCTCCAATTCTAAGGATTGTTGATCCAAATGAAGATTTCATGGTATGCACAGAAGCATGCAAAGAAGGATTTGGTGGAGTCCTCAGTCAGAATGGGTTTTTTTGTGTGTGTTATGAATCAAGGAAGTTGAAGGAGTATGAAATGAATTATGCCACTCATGATTTGGAGTTGGTAGCCATAGTACATTCCTTGAAGAAGTGGAGACATTATTGTTAGAAAAATAGGATCATGGAGAAATAAAATAAAAAAAATGTGGAAATAAAACACAAAAGATACACAATACAATAGAGACACAGATATACATGGTTCACCTAGTGTGGGCTACGTCCACCAAGGAAATTGCCAGGTCCTTCCTTTATTATTATCCAGTAAATGAAGGGATACAACCTACAAAACACCCGCTATAACTTCCTCTTCTTTCTCTCGTAGTATCCTCACTCAGAATACAATATTCGCAATGATACATTTCCACAATACATTTACCTCATAAAAGAGGGTTTACTTTAAGGGAAAAAAACCCTAACATAACTTCTACCATCAGATCTGCGACCTTATAATGAACGGTCTAGATTTATTATGAAATTACAATATACATTTACAAGGAAAATTTTCCTTCGGAGGCTTCGCCCCTGAACCCCCATTGGGGGCATTCTTTCCCCCGGACCCCCCAGCACTCCCTTCAGAGGATTTTGCCCTGAACCCCCGCTGGGGGTCTGCTTCCCCCCCCCGCACTCCCCCGCGTGGAGGGGTGTACAATATTCCAGGGTGTAAAGTCTTCATGGGGTGTAAATACGGTTGAAAACAAAGACCTCTGAATAAGGAAGATAATCAGGCTCCACAACCAACAAATATCTCATGGGGAAAAGGTTTGAGCTGAGGACAAACCATCATGGTCTGAAATATTTATTTGATCATCCAACTTTAAATTCTAGGCAGAGTAGATGGTTGAAATTTCTCAGTGAATATGACTTTTATATAAAGAATATCAAAGAGAAAGAGAACAAGGTGGTTGATGCACTCAGTAGAGGAGTGCATGAGTTTCATGCTACAACCATCAACATGTACCAATTTGATATGAAGGACATAATCTCAGAGGATGCAAAATCAGATTTGCATTACATGGAATTAGTGGAAAAATTACAACAAGGTAATTTCCAACAGATAATTGAGGACTACAAGATGGGAATTGATGAAATTTTCATGTTCAATTTTTTTTTTATGTACCCATTCTCTAGAATTAAAAAATATGATATTGAGAGAAATTCATAATGTAACTTATGCTGGACACCTAGGGTATCAGAAAACAGTAGCAGTTGTCAAGAGCCAATATTATTGGACAGACATGAAGACGAAAATTTCTTAGTACATTGCCAAATACTGGGAGTGTCAAAAGGTCAAGGCTGAGCATAGACACCCAACTGAGTTGTTGCAGCCATTACCCATCTCTGAGTGGAAATGGGAAGTGGTAACAATGGAGTTTATCACCAAACTACCCACAACAAGCAAGAAGCATGATTCTATCATGGTAGTGGTGGACAAACTTACCAAAGCTTCCCATTTCATTCTAGTGAAGCTTACTCACAATAAAACTAATGTTGTTGATATTTATATGAGGGAAGTTGCTCGATTGCATGGTATACCCAAGACAATTGTTTCTGACAGAGACCCAAAGTTTACCTCAAATTTATGGAAAGGATTATTTAAAGGATTCAAAACAAATTTGAATTTTAGCACAACTTATCATCTATAATCCGATGGGAAAACAGAGAGGGTGAATCAAGTGATAGAGGATATGTTGAGGATGTATGTGATGGATAAACCATCAAAATGGGAAGAATATCTACACTTTGTAGAGTTTTCTTAAAAAAGTGGGTACCAAGAATCTTTGAAGATGAGCCCATTTGAGACACTTTCTGGCAGAAAGTGCAACACACCAGTAAGTTGAGACAACCCAATAGACAAAGCAATGGTTGGACCAAATTTTCTCAAGGAAATGGAAGACCATGTGTCAAAAATTAAGCAGAATTTAAAGGTTGATCAAGACAGGAAGAAAAGATACAATGATAAGGGCATAACTCATGGGGAATTTAAAGTGGGTGATCATGTATTCCTGAAAGTGAAGGCCAACAAAAGTTCCCTGAAGTTGGGAAATTGTTCCAAGTTGGCAACTCGTTATTGTGGGTTGTTTGAAATCCTAGAGAGGATTGGGCATGTATCTTGTATGCTTGCATTACCTGCATCAATGTCTATTCATAATGTATTCCATGTATCATTGCTCAAGAAGTATATACCTGATGCTAATTATGTTATTGATTGGAATGTGATTCAGGTGGAGCAAGAAGGCATTTTTCAAGTGCATCCAATGTGAATATTGGAACAGATGATCAAGCAACTCCAGAATCAAGACATAGATCTAGTAAAGGTCTAATGGACCTAGCACGGTCCTTAGGATGTGACTTGGGAGCATGAGGAGGCTATATGGGTAGAATACCCACATATTTTTGAAGATTTTGAAAAATATTGAAGATAATATGTAAATAAGATGCACTGAGGGAAGTGCATAAATAAGGGGAGGGGAATGTAATACCCCAAGGATGAGCCCAAGATGAATTGTAAACATGTTTTATAGGCTAGTGAGCCAAGTGATTATAATCTAGGAGGCTTATGTGATGATTAGGCTGGAGAGCCTAGATGCTAAAGGCAAGTGAGCCTATTTTTGTATATGTAAAAACTCAAATCATTAATATAATACATTGTTGCGTGTAAAACGACCACAATAAAAGAGTACAACAGACTAAGCTCCACTAGAAAGGAAAATGGGGGGTTAGGAGACTAGGAAAAATTAATCTTGAGGGATTAATGCGAAGAGAATATTGTATTATTATTTCCTAAAGACTATGGTGGGGATAATTATTTTATCCTAAGTCTCATGGAAGAGGGAATGAATCAAAAGTGGTGAGAAAATGAGCTCCAGGAGAGCCATGTGTCAATAATGGCGCATGCAAATATATGTGGGGAAAATCAATTTGTTTTCCCATATTTTCCCATTCACACACGCTCTCAACCACTCACGCAACCAACCATTGCCTCCATTGTCAAATTTTGTATCGTTCACGCTCCTCTGGAACCTGCACGCATTATGAGATACCCTGTACATTCATGTTACCAATAGTAACCCATACCCATTACATGTGGTTGCTACCATCATTTGTTCCATAATTGTTTTATGTTGCTTCCTTCACTTGAGCCTGTATCTGGTTGACTTAAGCTCTTGACCGAAGAAATGAGTTGTCAGGCTCGTGGGTTTGAAGAGGTGGGTTGTCATGATCGTGGATTGAAGAAGAAGGTCGTCAGGATTGTGAACAACTCTTTCTAGGTGAGAGAGTTTGTTTGTAAAGTGATTTCCTGAGGGATCCCAACTATATCTATAACGCTCTGATAATTCTTCTTCGACTTGTTGTTGAATCCCTGGAAGGGAAGTGGGGAAGCTGAAGGAATGTTGAGTAGAGAAGGGGCACACTTCCTGGGGTGGGACAGGCATGTGGGGAATGAGAGGTTGTAGGATGTTAGTGTGATTTGGCTCCTATAAAAAAATCCTTCTTATTGACTGTGCAAATTCCTTTTATCTCAGCCTATCCTAGGAATCCCTTTACTCGGGTGGAGTTTAGTCCCAGCTCGTGGGTGACCCACTACTGAGAGTGATGAGCAGCGTGGTCTAAGGCTGAGAGGTTCGTGGCAGGTGTTCACACTGTTGGTGGTATTCTATAAAAATATAAGTATCAATTATGTGTTCAATTGCATGTTGTTTATTTTTGCATGTCTTTGTATTATGAGTATTTCCTATGCATGTTGCACGTATAGGATTACTGTTATTTCCGCATGAATCTATGTTTTAGCATCATGTATTTGTCTGTTTTAAGTTTATATATATGAAGTTCTGCAAGAGTTTCTATGTGACATAGCCCAACAAGTCTATGGTTGGGTATGTTACATTTTGGGTTATCATAAAAAAGAGAAGTAGTAAATGTGGCATGCCCCCAGCCTGGGAGGCCCGGGGGTGATGTTACAATATGGTATCAGAGCATGAAAGTTTTAAGTGGCATGACCCATCCTGGGTCACGGGATGTTGTTACACTATATCTACGTGGTAGTGGACATGTTGACTATATATGCACACTTATTTGTTATTCCTATGGAGTACAACACATCTCAGGTAGTAGATCTATTCTTCAGGGAGGTGTTCAGACTCCATGGCCTTCCAAGGAACATAGTCAGTGACCAAGATAGTAGGTTTCTCAGTGCCTTTTGGCAGGAGATATTCAGGTTATCTGGGACAGAGTTAACACCCTACACTAGCTATCACCCCCAAAAAAACGGGTAGACTGAGATAGTAAGCAAATGGATTGAAGGGTACTTGAGGAATTGTGTCAGGACAACAACAAGCATGGATAAAATGGTTGCATCTCGGGGAGCATTGCTACAACACCACTCATCGTATGTCCATTGCGATGAGCCCATGCCGAGAATTGTATGGTTATGACGCTCCATCTTTTATGGATTTGGAATTTGGAGAGAGTCAAGCTCCTAAGGCCAATGACGGGCTACAGGAAATTCATGACATCTTAATATTCCTAAAGGAGAATCTACAGAATGCTCAAAATCAACAAAAGATGTATGCATCTTTGAGGTTGGAGATCTTGTCTTTCTCAGATTTCAACCATAAAAAGATTCATTGATTAATAAGAGTGGTGCACATAAGCGTAATCCCCACTTTTATAGGCCCTACAGAGTGATCATGAGAGTCAGGGAAGTAGAATACGAGTTGGAGCTATCAAAGGGTAGCATGATCCACAATACCTTTCATATATCATGCCTCAAGAAGGAATTGGGATATTAGGTCTCTGCTTCGGTATATATTCCTCCACTAGATGAGGAGGGACAGTTGGTTCTAGCTCCCGGGAGGATTGTTGATGTCAGAGAATAAATATTTAGGAGAAAAAATCATTTGAGAGTACTTGGTTGTATGGAGAGGATTGCCTACAAAAGATGTTACCTAGGAAGGGGAGTATATCTTGCAGCACCATGATCTGGAATTTCTTGAGGACAAACAATCTTGGGAAGGGAGTATTGTAATGTTCCCTTCCAATTGATTGTGATGGAGAATGAATCAATATCCTATACTAATTTTGTAGGCTATAGTCAACAAGGAAAAAGGGGATTCAAGGGGATTTTTTTGGTGTCATTAGGTAAAATAATGACAAATCCTAAAAGTGACATTAAATAAAATAAACAATTATATTTAAATGGAATTGGAGGGGAAATAAAGTGAAGATTTGATTTGGTCAAAATGGGGGAAAGATCTACACCCAACCAACCATCCATAGCCAACAATAATAGCTAAAAACCCAACCAACAATAGCCAACCCAACATATCGGCTAACCCAACCCTTTTACAATCATATGCATCTCATATATAAGTTGAGTGGGATCTTTTGGCTTTGGGCTCACATGATTTATTATTCTGTTGTAACTGTTTTTGCCTCGTTGGCGTTGCGCTGTCCCTTTCCACAACCAATTTCTGTTCATTTACTTGCTCCAATGTCCAGCTCTTTTGTAGCTTGCGCAACTCATGTTTAACCAAAACTGGGATTGTGGTCCTCCTTGCGCAACTTCTAACCAAAAACGAAGGGCGCAACAGGATCCGACCACAAGCCTTGACTCGCCCTCGAGTCAAGTACATGTCTCTTTCGAGGATTCTAGGAGTGCCTATTTCTTTCCCTTATCCTCCTTCTCCGTTTTTCTTTCACCTTATGCTTGCACTTTCTCTTTTTATACCTCTTCAAATGAAGGGCCCAACTCTAAGGCTCGCTTCCTGACTTCCTGGAAAATCCCAATTTTATCCTGCCACTTCCTGGGAAGGAGTGAGGCCTCAACCACAAATTGTTGAGTCGCATCTATGATACATCCTTTGGGCTTGGATGAGACCAGAGAGTTTCATTCAGAGTCGGTTGTAGCATCTACTTGATGCATTTTCATATACACTGTGTGGAAAACATGTCGAAATTAATGTAACTCTTTCTTGGCTATGGATTATGCTTCAAACAGAGCGTTGAGATCATTGTCTGCTTGTTGAATTTGATCAAATTTCTCTTGTTTCTCTAGCGTATCCATCGTGACTGCAAGTTCCTCATTGAGCAACTGTATTATTGCACGCACATCCTCTAAAATTTGGTTGTGCCTTGCGATAATTCCCATCCAATCCCTGACTTCTCGAAATATCTCTATGCACTCTGTTGTGCGCTTATGTAGTGCTGCTTGAGCATTGTTACCTTCCAACACTATTTTCTCCATTTGTTCTTGCAACTTCTGAGGTTGTTGCTATGCTTCTTACTGAGTCTTCCACAACTACACTTCCATATTCTCTGCGTGAATGGCGAACTATGACCATGCTTCCTGGAGTAGCTCGATCTGATGTTCAGGTTCTCCTGCAGCACTGGATTCTAGCAGTTGTGGTGTTACTTTCCTTATTCTCGGCCAGGCTTTAACAAGCTTCTCCTTGACTCTTTCCATTTTATGCTCCACCTGGATCTTGGCATATTGTTCCTGTGTTCTACGTGCTTGAGCAAGGAGTGCTTCCTCCCTTGCAAACTCTATAGTCCTTTCGAATTGTTGGAGCCTCTACTCTAGTTAATTAGTTGAGGCTCTGGTCATTCCGACTAGTTGCGTTGCTAGCCATTGTGCAAGGTCAGCGGAAGAAGGGGTGGCATCCCTGGGTACTCAGACCTGCAGTGGAAGTCCACTGGATGTTGAATGCTTGAAAGGTGTCTCCACCTTCTCTTCTCCTATAGATGGTCCTGGCACAAGCCTCAACCTCAACGCCGATGGTAGGAACGTTATAAATTTTGTTCTGGCTAGGCAGAGTTGCAACAACTCTATGCACTGTTGAGGGTTTTGGAGGACTAGCTCCATCTGTTCCTGTACCGATGTTTCACTTTTTCCTAAGGCCGTCTCATGTTCCTTCTGAACCTCTGGTATCTCTGCCTCTTTGTGGACCTCATCTTCCAGGGTTGCACTTCCAATATCACCCTCAACCTTGGTCGTTGAGGAAGTGTGTTGAGGAATTAGGACTTGCGGCTTTGGTCCTACTTGCATCATCGTTGACGACAAAGTTTCCTGAATTGGCACAAAGGGTATGATATGTTGGTCCTGGGATTCAGGGTTTGGGCCAGTAAGTTCTAGCCTCTGCTCAGGTACTTCTAGGTTTGGACCAGGGAATTCCGGTCTCTGCTCTGGTATCTCTGGGGGATCCAACTGCATGGGTTATGGTTCGATGTTTTGGGATGGAATGTTGGTTTCTGGAGATGGCGAATGGGGTTGTGGTGGTGATGGAGGCTTATTAGTGATGATGGTGGTGGATGGAGTGGTGTCAGGCTCAGGGTCATCCTGGATGTCTATAATGTGGGTTGCTCGAACCGTTGAGCAAGTGCAAGGAACGATGGATGAAATGGGATAGGGGTTCATAACCTTGCTCAGGGAGATCCTTGTCCTGGGTTTCTTGGTCATTGGATATGTGATGAATGAAAAACTGAGAATTTCGTTGACATCCTTACATGTCAACATAGCTTGATCTGGAAGCTGAGGGAACATAGGTAATGTTCTCTTATTGTGCTTTAGTGGTTGCGTCTCTTCCTCCTCGTCAGAGTACACCTGTGCCAGGGATTCTTTCTTCTGTACCTCCGAGCTTGAGCTTGTTCCTACCCCTAATTCCTGACCCATTGATCCAGGTGGATATCGGTGGCCACCCACCTTTTCTGACTGGCTCAAAACATTTTTTTGGCAATTTTGGCAATTTACTATTTTTAGTAGGTTTTAACTTCCGGGGCCATTTTGAGGGCCTAAATGAAGGTTTTTTGAGATCAAGGTTCTCAATGATTTTCGACTGAATGATTGATCCCCAAAAATGAATCTCCTCGACGATACCTTTCCAATGAGCTATCATATGCCTAAAACGGAGATCGTATGCAAAAGTTACGACCCCGGGAAGTTGATGTACTAACTTACCCAAACGGGGCCCACATGACGTTTGGTGCTTCATATCCTAGGGTTAGGTTTTTGGATGTCTGGGGTTTTTGGAATTCTTGTTTATTGTAAAAATTCCTTCAGAGCCTCATTGTAATCATCTTCTTGCGAATGCAAGTAGTCGTCACATCTCTTCTCAGAGATAAGCTGCCACCATTCTAGCGAGTCTTTCACTCTGTATTTTTACAGTCTCTGTACATTTCTTTCATTAATATAAATTGTGTATTACTGTATATCTATGTTTATGGTTTCATCTCTGATACATTTATGTTATCTTATTGAATATTTGCGATATCTCTGTGCATTTATTTATTATATCTCTACTCGCATTTCGTGCCGAAAATAATTTGGATCACCCATCTTCTTCAACAGATCTATAGGCAGAAGGTAATGCATCCCAAATTTGCGTGGGTTGTGTTTGAATCTAGGCCATGACATAACCTCCTTATCTAAGGCCTCCTCATCCAATTAGAATGGAAGCGTGTGCAAGTGGAAGTCCTATCTGTTGGCATACCTTGGCCACACAAATGTATGGTGGCGGTTCATGTTGAATGCAATGTTCCGCGTGTTGCAGTTGATCAATTCCTGTGGAATGTGAAACCTCTGTGTTGCATCAAGAAACTTGTTGTACCATTTGTATAACGTCGTGTTGTTGAAGGCGGTGTTCTCCGAGTTTGACCGTGAGTGCCAAGGCTCAAACATTTTTGTCAATCACCCCTTATCTGTTGGCGACAATGTTCTTCTGGTGGGTTGCGTCCAATTCATCATTGTGAATGAAAAAAACAAGTAGCCATAGGTGAAAGTACCACCCTTCTCATGTGCTTCCTTGCAGGCCACCAGGAGTTCCTCCAGTAAACATTTTCACCATTTGAAGACAACGCCATTGGCAAAAAAATCTGCCACTGATAGAGCATCCAGTGTGCACTCTCCTTTGTAGTAAGACCTCATGACATTTCTAGCAATTATATAGCAACTAGTCCTGACTGTCTCGGGTAGTATGGGGTCGATCTTGGTTGTGCGCCCCCCCCCTCTATGTACAAAACCGCTCATATAGAATGGGGTCCCCCTTCTTCTTACCATGCTTACTGGGACCCTGGAAACCTTTGGACACATCCTCACCTTAGATAGACAGTCCAATAAGTTGGTGGTTGTGATGTACGTGGATTGGATATCTCCTATCCAACCACAAGATTTTTTCATGTAACCTACTGATGAGAAACTTGGTACACCTCGCAACTTCCCCAGTGGTGCCGAAAATTGGTAAATCCTTGAGGTTCATGATGGTAGAGTTGAACAGATTGATGAACTCGGGATTTGTCACAAACTGCATGCCTCCAAAATTGTCTGGAGAGACACTCCATAAGACATCAATGTTCATTTGAGGGAACATAGCTTGGTCTGTCAGTTCAAGGTCGAGGAGCTTGACCTGCTCGACCTTCCCTTTGAGATCGCCCACGATCTCAACCCGGGGGTCACAGGGCTCATCTGATACTGCATCCTTTGAAATGACACTTCTTCTCCCTATAGCTCTCGGCATGGTGAGTTTGAACTATCAAAAAATTCCACATGCAAAATAGGGATTGGGGATCACGTCTGAGGGTCGAGGGATTACACAGGTTTTCTCACGATTCAAAATTCACAAATCACTAAGTTTTCTCTAGGAAACAATGTGTCCTACACCGAATTCACAGAACCTTATACCTGAGCTTAGCTAGAAAGTTCTGTAATAACTGTTATTCATCATTAACCCTATAGGCGCAACTTGGATCTGAGTTTTCTGACGGGATTGGTTAATGGGGTAAATCTATTGGGTGATATCGACATTTACTGTGCAAGTTGGTCAGGGACATGGCCGATTCCATACCTTACCTTCTAACGGATGAGAATCCTGGCATGAATATCGATGACATCTTCACGTATCATGGATTTATGGTTTAACATAATTCGTATGGGGTATTGTAGCGGTAATAAAGGTTGTGAATGGACTGGGTTCATGTGGCACATGGACTAGGATTGTGTTCGGATTCACTCTCCCTCCGACCACAAAGGGGTCCCCGTCATATTTAATGGCTGTCATTATTAGCTTCATGGCTCTTCTGATCCTACGTTGTTGAGTAAGCAATTCTGCATCAAACAACACTTAGACATAAAAAAGTGAACTACATGTCGCGGTGCAACAATGCACTCTTCGACTTTATTAACTGAAGTCACAGAAATTGAAAAAAACTCAAATTTAACTACTATACATTCTCCTTTGAACTAGAGAAATGGTCCTTTAGAGCAGTTCTGAGACATATAGGGTTTCAGAAGAGTGTCATTCACCCATCCTGGCCGTAGCATACCATCCAGTTGCGTGACTCTGACTGCTCTGGAAGATCGGATCTCCGCAACTATAAATGGTCCCAACCAATGCATGCACAACTTGCCTGGATGTTTCTGGTATCGACTGTCATAAAATAGGACCTTATCTCCTTGCGCAAATGCTTTGGTATTAATGTGTCTGTCATATCAAGATTTATGCCTTGCTTTCTCAACTGACTGATGGAAGTCTGCTAAAAACATGGTCTCTTCAATTTCTTGGAATTCCATGAGCCTATGTGCAACTGATTCATCCTCCGACATGTGTGTAATCTGTGCAATGTATAAACTCGGAGTAATGAATTCTGCAGGTACCACATCCTATTTCCCATAAACTAACTAAAATGGAGTGTACTTATGGAGTTTCTTTGCGGTTGTCTTGTAATCCTATAAAACTATTGGGACTCTGTCATCCCAATCCTCCCTGTTTGCGCAACAAACCTTCGTTAATCCTTTCTCCAAAATATTGTTAAACGCTTCCGTTGTTCCATTGGCTTGTGGATGGTAGGGGCTACTTTTATGATGTTGGATCAAGAACTCTGTTGTAAGATTTTCTATTGTACTACTGATAAAATGAACACCTTGATCACTGGTCAGACTCCTAGGACATCCAAACTGAGTGATAATATTTTCAAAAATGAACCTAGCAACAATATTGGTTGAACAATCTTGAATAGTTGCTGCCTCAACCCAACATGTAAGGTAATCAGTTGCGGTAATAATATATCTAGCCTTTGAATGCCTAGAGGTGGGGTTGATCAACCCAATCAAGTCAACAACTCATTTCTCAAATGCTTGTAGAGCTTGAACTGGCTGAAGAGGAAATTCATCTCGTCGTGATGGCTTACCCACTCTTTGACGAATGTCTCAAGATATAGCATATGCCTTTTCATACTTGAAGATCATGGCCCACCATAGTCCATCTTGGATGAATTTCTGCGCAGTGGCCTTTCCTCCAACATGACCTCATGCAACTCCACTGTGGCACTCCCACAATATGTGTTGTCTTTCATGATCTAAGACACATCTCTTGAGGATGCTATCTAGTCCCAACTTATACAATTTCCCGGCAATCAATTGATAGTCTGTTTCTCTAACCACCATATGACGTTTTTGAGTTGTGGAGTATGTTTCTGGGCAGGCCCCTATACTTAGGAAGACTACTATGTCTTCCAGGTATTCTGGTATATCCTCAACCCAGAACAAGTCTACATTTGGGAGTTGATCATCGATTGCTCCGCCACTTTTTCCTGACTCTAATATAAACATATGATCATGCCCCACGTTGCATCTTCCAGGTTTAATGATCACTTCAAATGAAAATTCTTGAAACAGTAATAACCATCGACAAATTCTTCCTTCCAAAACAGGCTTGTTAACTAGATATTTTAATGCAAAATGATCAGTAAAGAACTTAAAATGAGAACCTAACAAATAATGTCTAAACTTCTGTAGAGCGTAAATCATAGTTAAACCCTCCATTTCTGTGGTTGTATAGTTGCACTTAGCTTGTGACAACTTCCTACTAGCAAAGTAGATAGGATGATCCATGGCTCCATATCTTGGTTGCATTAAGATGGTTCCTAGGGAAATACCTGATGCGTCTACGTGCACATGAAATTAGTTTTCTCAGTTTGGAAATATTAGAATAGGTGTTGTGCTGAGCTTTTCCTTTAGGATATCGAACGCTTTATCACACTCTGGGGTCCACTGGAACACTTCAAACTTCTTTAGTATATTTTCCAGAGGTGTAGTGATGTTTGCATATCTTCTGATAAATATGCGATAGTACCCTGTGTGCCCCAGCATGGAGCGCAACTGCTTAGCACTCGTAGGTGGAGTCATGTTCAAAATAACCGCAACTTTGGATGGGTCTACTAGTACTCCTTCTCAGCATGCTATGTGGCCTAACAATTTTCCATGTGGCACACAAAAGATACAGTTTCTGAGGTTCAATGATATATGAAACTCTCTACATCTATCAAACATCAGACGTAGTAGCGCTACATGTTCCTTGAGAAGACTGTATACTATCCAATCATCCATTTAAAATTCTATAAACTTGTGCATAAATTCTCGGAAAGATGCTATTACAATCTGGGGAAAAAATGCAAGGGCTTTCTTTAGGCCGAAGGGCATCACATTATATGCAAATGACCCCCATTCTGTTATGAATGTGGTCTTCCTTTTATCCTCTTCTGCAATCCTTACTTGGTGATACCCCAAAAAATCCATCTGTAAATGAGTAAGATTATTTTCCCACAACTTGTTCTAGCACCTCATCAGTAAAAGGTGTTGGGAAAGGGTCATGCACTAGGAAGAATTAAGGCTTATGTAGTCTACACAGACCCTAATGTCATATGTGCCTTTCTTTCTCTGGATGACTATTAGTCTAACCCATTCTGCTTCTTCCACTGCAAAAATAAGTCCATCTTCCATCATCTTGTGTATTTCCCTCTTAACCTTTTCTTTTACTCTGGGGTTAAGACGATATGGTATATACCTTACAGGCTTTGATCCTAGTTTTAGTTGAATTTTCATCTCTCCCATAGCTCCTTTAATCCATTTTAGCTCTAAAAAAGTCTTTGGGAACAAGTCCTCATACTCTCACAACATGCTATGTATTTCTTGGCTAGTTATCTCATCCCAATAATCTCCTACCATAGTTATCTTAGGTTTCTCTTTGGTCCCTATATTGACTTTGTGCAACTTCAATGTGTAATTATAGGAACCATCAGTTTGGATGGGTATGATGTTTTGGATTTCTCTACTTCCTTCTGTTTCCTTAATGGCTAAGTTTCTCAGTTCTTCTAAATCATCTGGGGTTTCCAAATCCTTCTAAATATTATAGAATTCTATAGGTATCTTGTCCAAGTTCAGGTGAAGTTTAGATTGAAGTTCTTGACTATGCTTTGCACATACCACTAGGTTTGATTTCCATTCACCAATATCTGTAAAAATGAATTCTTTAATTCTTTGTAGGACTACTTTAAGCTCAGGGTACTTACTTGTAACAAGAAGTCCTTGCAAAATTGATCTGCCAACGTTTGACAATCATTGGTCCGTCTTCTAGTTTCTTCATGCATGTACCAAGATTTTGGAATTGGACCTAGTGAATGGGGAAATACTTGAACCCAAAAGCGATATGGTATTTCTGAAACTTGTCATTGTCTCATGCATTGTTCAATATGTGCTTTAGGATCACATTGTCCATTGAATAGTTGCACAACTTGAAAATCCATTCAGATCTCTAATTCCATCTACTCCTTATCTTGAAATCTATATTGGATAGCTTGCTTCACATCTTCCCAATTCCCAACTAAGGCTTTTTGATTAGTCCACCATCTGGTAGGGGTGTCCTGGAGGGATAAATCCAACACTGAGATCCTTTGATCCTCCGCTATCGTTTCTTCCATGATGACCAAAAAACTATCAAGTCCCGAGGTACCATCATATATAGGGTGTTCTCTGACCTCGGTTACAACCCATCTAGTTTCTCTGATAGTTGCGCAACTTCTTGAAAATATTTCATATGAACCTTGCTGCCAACACTCAAATTCCATTTTTGAATCTTCGTCCACTGATTGTATGTTGCTCCAACTTACTGATCCATTAGCAGTAGGATTTATGTAGTCTTCTCTCATTCCTGTTGTTACAGTGTACAACTAATCCAAGTCTTCTCCCTCCATATTGTTGTTCGTTGGCTCCGTGTATCGAGGGCCTCTGTTATCACTGAAATTTCGTCCGCACGTGGCGACAAGAAATCCGCATCGTCAACACAGAAAATCAGTCATTCATGGCACAAGGTTAATTCCACAGCACAGCAAAAGGGTCAAAACTATACAAAATGGCCAAAAAATTGCAAGGCGCTTTACATCCTCTAGGCGCGCGCGCGCATGCGCGCAACAGCTTCGTACAAGGCGCGCATATGTGCACAAGGCGCAGCTGTTTGGCGAAAAACCTGCGCGCCTGCTAAACGACGCATTTATTGAAACTGGTCGGCTTCCCAACCACTAATGGATCGGCTCCCAAGTCGATTTGACACCAAATCCGAGCTCAATCCTCATGGTGGGCTGGTCAAAGACCTAATTGTGCCCTAAAGAGCCCATTTTCACATTCAAAAGAGGCCACATAATAACCCAATGCTTGGCTATAAAAAGCCATGACTGACCACCATTTTCTCAAGGAATTCTTTGTATTGTTATGCTGCTGAGATTGCTAAGGACTCATTATTTGGCAACAAATATTGTAGGCTGCATTTCATAAGCTATTCACCCCTCTCTTGAGTGAATAAGCTTGGAGTTCTTTCACCCACATTTCCATCTTTTCTTTGTAAGGAGAGCAATCAGTTGAGGGCCTCAAGAGCCTTCCATTGGAGAGGGAAGGGA
>ML798205.1:114005-131870 GCA_009831015.1 Picea engelmannii | reverse complement strand
CTTCTAATTATTTGTCCATGGATCTCCCTGCCCTGTTCCAGAGCTGCCAAGCTGGCGCACGCCATGAGAACACTGGCTAAGGTTTTGCAGTCCGGCTTCACACCCGCCAATTGCATTTGTTGATAGAACTCGAGGGCTTCCTTTCCATGTCCATTCTGTGCAAATCCTGTAATCATCGTCGTCCATGAGTAGATATTCCGTTGAGGCATTTCCTTGAATAGTTTACGGGCATCATCAACAAGCCCTCGCTGTGCATACCCCGAAACTATAGTAGTCCATGAGACGACGTCTGGTTCAGAAATTCTGTCAAAAAGATGGCGGGCAGTCTCTATTCTTCCTCATTTTGCATACATGTCTATAAGAGCATTCGCCACAGATACATAAGACTGGAAACCAGCCAATATTATTCGTTCATGTATCTCCAGACCTTTTTTCAGAGATGTCAAAATGGTACACGCTGAAAGAGCAGAAGAATAGGTGAACTGATTGGGTTTGATGTCTACCTGCGGCATTTGGCGGAAAAGTATCAGTGCTTCCTCAGGAAATCCATGGCGTGAGTAAGCCGCAATCACGACAGTCCATGAGCAAAGGTCTCGTTTTGGCATTTGGTTGAAAACTCTGCGAGCGTCCACCACATTCCCGCATTTGGCATATGTGTTAAGGAGTGTGTTGTGTAGAAGTTTGTCGACCATACATCCACTCTGAGTTATGTGGGAGTGGATTAATTTGGCCTCTGCCAAGGCTTTCTTCTGAATGCAGCGCTGCAAGAGAGGAACATAATACCTACAAGAGTCTACAAACAAATAGCGTTCATACATGAGCTTGCTGAAGTCTTCAAAGATCATTATACTGGATATCTTACATAATAGCCCGGTCTGGTAGTTTGGTTAAGAATTCATCATATCCAGATCAAATTGGTCTTGACTCCGTTCCTGTATTGTACCGTGCATCACTAACGGCGGCCAATATCCAGCCTGCAAAGCAGCATTGAATGCTGCTGCAGGTGGTTTGTATGTCATTGAATTTGAAAGCGATTCAAATCCAATGGCCTATAAACCATTTGCCCCCTAACAGGCTGGATATTGTTAGCCATGCTAACTTCATAAATTGAAATTTTATCAATTACCTTGAATGATTCATATTCATAATTGTAAAATAATTTGGGGGGAAAACACTTACAAAAAGAAAAACATCACACTCTAAAGCATACTCAATGTATTATTCAACGACAAAATGGTCACAATACATTACAAAGTATTTGTGTTCTTAACAAGAATGTTCAACACTAACATTAAGATACCAAAGAAATTTCAGCCACTTAGTAGTTAGTTAAAATTTACACTATGTTTTTTTCCAACTCTAGCACTCAATAAATAGGCATAAGGAAACCATAAACTATTTATGGTTTTCCAATTCTACTTGCTAGAAACTACCAACAATTAATTGGTCAATTGACATTTATTAGCATTCATTATCGACTAGTGATCTATGCTAATTCTTTGCCACTACTCGACAATTATTCCCTACCACTATTCAATAGTAATTCCTTGGTACAACTCAACAATCATTACATGTGTCACTACAAGACTACAAGTTGTATGACATACATGTCCCAACATTCTCCCATTTGTCATATACCTTGCAAGAGTATAAGGGGGAATGCATCAAACTGTGAGCTAATTGTTAGGGGCTATAAGGCTCATAGACTCACAACACCACTTGAATTCACATGTGTTCACTAGTTTTACAACATTCTGCAAAGTGTCAACTTTTTCTAGTATCACCTTTCCATCCTCTACCAAGTCCCTAACAAAATGGTATTAGATATCTCTATGTTTTGTCTTCGCATGAAAAGTCGATTTTTGATCCAGGTGGATATTGGTGGTCACCCACCTATTCCAACTGGCTCATTTTGATAGTTTTAGTTCAACACGTTCTTCTATAATTCTTTCTAATTGTGGGCTCTACACTTCCAGGGTTGTCTGAAGCCCTACACATATGCCAAGTGGATATTGGTGGCCACCCACCTAATCCAATTGGCTTATTTTGGAAGTTTTCATGTCAGTATATCTTTATGTACTTTCCAGACCATTTTGGGGCCCTAAACAATGTTTTTTTTGGCTTTCCTCAACCAAACTATAGACGAAATAAGAGATTGATGGCATAATGTGTAGTTCTCGAAAAGACCTTTCCAACGGGCTATCACGCGCCTAAAACGGAGGTTGTATGAAAAAGTTATGACCCCAGGAAGTTGAGGTACCAATTTACCCATCGGGGCCCACATAACTTTTGGCGTTTCATCTTCTAGGGTTAGGTTTTTGGATGTCTAGGGTTTTGGCATTCACGAGTAATGTTAAAAAGGCCTCTGGAGCCTCATTGTAATCATTCTGTTCAGACGAATGCGCGTAGCAGCCACATCTCTTCTCAGAGATAGCTACCAACATTCGAGCAACTTGTTTTCAGTTCTGCAGTTTTACAGTTTCATCATATTTTATTTATTCAATAGAAGTTATTGTTCACAGGATATCTGTTGTTGTTCTTTGTATCTCTATATTATTGTATTTAGTCTGTTATTCATTTTGTTCCGCTAATAAATCATGATCAAGTTCTTAGCTAGACAAATGGCACTGGCACTATCACATTGAATTGTAATAGCTTTCTGACTTATCCCTACTTATAAACACGGTCTCATAAGCCAAATGGCCTCCTTATAGGCATGAATAGATACCATATAATCTGCCTCTGCAGTGGACAAAGTGACCAGAACTTGTCTCTTGATCATCCAATTCCCTGCTCCACCAAACAACCAAAACATGTATCCGCTCATAGATCTCTTTCTATCTACATCCCCTACCCAATCAAAATCCACATAACCTTGTATATCCATTTAATGTGGATCCCCTTAAACATTACTATTATATCAAATGGAATATTTAGAAGTACATCACACACACCTAAAGGCCCTCTTTATTATAGCTCAGTATTCACATCCAAGATTAGCCATGAATCAACTAAAGACTCTGCCTACTTGGGCAATGTCTGGTCTAGTATAGACCATACTAGCATACATCAAACTATCAATTGCACTAGCATAAAGAACATAAGCCATATCATCCATTTATGTGGGTGTTATAGGACACTACTCAATCGAAAGCTTAGTTCCCACATAAATTAGAACACTAAATGGTATGCAATCTACAATGCGAAAATGTTGTCGCACAAAGTTTACTACTTACTCTCGCTCAACCAAATATTTGTATTTCCTCTATCTCTCATGATCTCCATTCCTAAGATATATTTTTCATCCCCCAAGTATTTCATATCAAATTGCATGTTGAAAGCTGAGACTTCAAATCACGAATCACATCCTTACTATTATCAAAGAATAACATATCATTGACATATAGAGTGATAACAAGGAAATGGCCACCATTATGTTTGTAATACACACATTGATCTGATTTGGATCTCAAAAATCTCAATCCCAACACAAAGAAAAATATTTTTTTTGTACCACATTCTGGGAGATTGATTGGAACCATAGAAAGACGAATTTGCAAGCCAATGACTCTTTGCCTTTTTCAACGTAATTCTCTGGTGTGTCATATACATCTCTTCCTTTAAGTCACCATGTAGGAATGCTATTTTCACATCCATCTATTTTGTAAGTCCATTCTTCTTAGGGGTATATGGAGTTGTCATGTCTTTCAATGTCATTCTCTTTACAAAACTTATCAAACTCTGCATAACAAAACTCACCGCCATTATTAATCCTCAACACCTTAATATTCCTACTAGTTTGATTTTCGAAGAGAGCTCTAAACTCCTTAAACTGACTAAAAATTTATGATTTGGTTCTCAAAAAATATGTCCATGTTCTTCTAGAATAATCATCAATGAATGACACATAATACAAATCCTTAGAAATTGAAGGAACTTTAACTGTGTTAGCACATAAAGTTGTCATGGGTCATATGTTGTTATTGTTAAAACCTAGGTCTACACCTCTATCGAGTCTCTCTCTTTTTTGCATACCTTCCTATAAGTTTTTCCTCTTCTGGTTGATAAAGTCAGACCGTTCAAGTATGTTGTATGCGTAGGGAAAAACTATGACCAAAATGCAGCATTCAGAGTAGTCCATTTTGGTCTTGAAATACAAGCAAACAGGTAAGTTCAATTTTCAACGACGGAGATCCCATGTGCAGTTCAGATTAATGACTCTCGTGCATTTCAAAGTTTCAAAATCGCGCAAGGATTAACAACCAAATAGAAGTCCCGAAGTCCCGCCAACCAGAAGAAAGTCACTTCAGGAGATATTCATGCCTGTGTTCAAAAGCTCCTGAAGCCCGAAGTCTCAAAGTAACGAGAGACTGCCACGTCAATTGAGAGAAAGTCACTTCGGGAGATATTCATGATCATGTTCAAAATCTCTCGAAGCCCAAAGTATCGAAGTAACGAGAGACTGCCACGTCAACCAGGAAATAGTCACTTCGGGAGATATTCATGCCCGCATTCAAAATCTCCTAAAGCCCAAAGTCCTGAAGTGACGAGAGGCTTCCACGTCAAACAGGAGAAAGTTACTTCGGGAGATTTCCATCCAAACATGTAGAAGTCCCGAAGTGACGTCAAGCTGCCACGTCGCTTCAGGCCCTACCACTCCACGGGTGTTTTTCATCTCAACACATGGCACTTATCCACTGAGGATGCATAGCATTCATTTCAGGCTACCACGTCACTATGGGCCCATACCACTCCGGGATTTTTTCATGCTTCACAATCCAGAACATCTGAACCATGAAGTGTCGAAGACACATGGTGCTCATCCATCAGTTGTTGTGACAACACAATGACATCAGGTCACCATGTCAGATTCAGGAGATTGTCCTCCAGGAGATATTCTTGCTCAGCATTTGAAGCTCCCAAGTGCCAAAATTGGCTCCATCTCTAAACATGGATAAAAGGATTTTGGAGTTGGCACACAGATAAATTTTAGAGGGAGCACTAAAATAATAGGGTTACTCAGATCACAGATTGCAACAGATCGATGACCACACTTCAATGCGGAGATGGAACATGCTCGAATATTAAAATTCTAGAGCGGTCCTGCAATCGAAACCATGGTATAGCAAAAGAGGTATGTGGCAGTTGGTGGTGGATTGCGGGGGTCGAAGCAGTGTGGACCCAAACCATCCTTGACACTTTCACAATCATGTGCTAATGTAGGGTCCATCCAAGAGCAGCGCGTGGAAACAAAAGCAGGGTGTTTCCGGATCACAGATTGGGACAAGATCGACGACAAAAATTCATTGCGGGGACAGAAAGTGCTCGAATGCTAAAATATTAGAGCAGTGCCGCAATCGAAACCACGGTATAACTAAAGAGGTATGTGGTAGTTGGTGGTGGATTGCGGGGGTTAGAGCGGTGTGGATCTAAACCGCTCATGGAAACTTCTGCAATCACGAGAGTAGTGTGTGGCAACAAGCTAGGCATTAGGCCTCGTCTTGATCCCAAGGAGAAATCAGTTAATGAAAGAAGGACCAGTGGTTGAAAAATTAACTACCCCCTTAAATGGAAGCATGGAGGGTTTAGCCGAGGAGACAAAAAATTGTCATCCTGAAGTACCACAGAGGGAAGTTTTTCCTGCAGGCCCATGTTGATCAAAGTTTCCTTCTGACGGAAGGAACATGACAGATAAGAGAAGACACACGACAATGGAAAATCCTAGGATAGGAAGGCCAGCTCACACTCCTAGCGGTGGTCTATGATTTTGATTATAAATACATCAAATGAATGATATGAGAGAAGAGGGGGGGGGGGCGGTTCGGCCCAAGACCGGAGGAGGTTTTGAGAAACACTTATGATTGTATATTTCAGTTTGTAAGTCGGAGGGGCATGTGGATGTAAATTGTATGTTATTGAAGATTCATATGAGTTGTTTCATTAGATTTGTCATCTATGTTCTCTGTTCTATTCTTCATCTTGTTTGAACGTATTGTTGATTTTAAGGATTAAAATTTACCTATGATTGATATATTCTTGATGCGGTAGAGGATATGTTGTAATCTTGTCTATTTATCATTATTTACTGTTCAGACACATCTAAATTCTCTTTGCAGAGAGGATCTTTGCTTAGAGAATATTCGTCTTTATGTTATTCTCTTATTCTTCTCTTTGTCATTATACAAATATTTTGTTTGATAGGAAGCTTAAATGACTTCAATGAGCAGACTGTTTATGACTCCATAGCCCAATGGTCCATCACTGATCTGCAGTGATATCTGTTGCCTTTTCCTTTCTTTAAAGTCTTGTTGATCCCTAATCTCAAACCTTTTCAAAAAAAAAATTGTATGTTACCAAGCTTACTTCCATTTGCAATCTGGGGGTGACTCTTGGAGTGATAACATTAATGGCGCCGCTGCTGGGGACGTAAGTGAAGATATATTCCCTTGGAGAACGACAACAAAGGTATCTAGTTTTAGATGGTGAACTGAAGTTGGACACATTGTTCTGAATGCCCATCCTTCACCATGGCGACTCCATTGTTCGGAAATCTATTGGCGACTCCACTGGTTTGAAATGGACAAGATTTTATCTCAGAGGTATGCTTTATGTGATTTTTCAAAGATAGTTGGTTTCCCTAATCCAGAGCCTAGTAGAGATGAAAGGGAAAATAGCCTTCCTAAATTTCGAGGAGAAGAGTGGGAGGTACTAGCTGAAAATTTGTTGGATTTTCATGATTTTATTCATCAACTTCATATCCTGCATGAATATGTTCAGATTAAGCTTTTCAGGTATTCATTAGAAGGGATTGCTCGTGATTGGTGTCGATCTCTTCCAATTGCAAGCATCAACTCTTTGACAATTTTTCATGCAACTTTCAATTTGTTTTGTAAAGGGTGTCTTTCAGCTGCATCTTTATGAAAACTGTTGTGATGAGTTTTCTTTTCTTCATAAAGATTCTGCTAGTCACGAAAACCAGATTTGTGATGAAGCATTTATTGTGGAAGAAAACATTTTCCATAAAGATCAAGAGGTGTTGAATGATATTCATTATGATAGAAATAACATAGAAACATCTAGCATCATATCAGATGTATCGGTTGTTTTAAATGTTTATGAAGATCAACATGTCTATGTTGAATATTCTGATGTCGAAGAGCAAGTGTATACATCAGTAGATATTTCTCGTGACTATGAAGCTGAGATAAATGATAAGTTAGTTAAAAAAACTAGGGAAGATTCCTCTCTATTTTTTCCTAAATTTTCATAATTGAAGGCACATTTTGTTTGTTGCTCTTACGAAGAAAATGCAGAGGACATTTCTGTTCTTGAAACAGATGTCTTTAGTAGCCTTGCTTATGATGAAGAAATTGTTTCAAATACTGACCAAGAACAACCAATTTTTGATGAATATCTCAACGAAGATGATGAAGATAAAAATTTTTTCATAGCTTATTTGGAACCTCGTAGCATGGTTCATGTATATGATAATTATGAATCTGATCCTTGGGAGAGCCATGGAGGAGAAAAGGAAGAGCTAAATGTGCAACTGATCTCATCTCCAACACTTATAAATGAGTAGATATCACCTGGGATTAGCAAGTTTGCATCAATCCTTTATCCACCTGTACACGGTGAGAACATCAAACAACATTCGAGCAATGATGAAATAAATGAGGTAACTTTTTACCAGTTCAACATGCCTTATTATAAATTTTATGACCCTGTGGGGTTATATGTGGAGTTGAACTTTCCAAAAGAATTGGAGCCTGCACAATTAATCATCTTATCATCATTTGGAGGTATTGTCAGTATTCCAAAACATGTTTTCATTCTGCTGTCATACTTCCCTTACCTTTTATGGATCATTTGCAGTGAAAAGAAGAATTATGGTACCAAATAGTTTGGGTGGCTATGGTGGAAGTTTGACTTCACCTGAGCATTGTAAAGGTTAGTTAGAGTAGGGTCTTGTATATAAATAAGCAAGTGTGCAAGATTTTCAGTTTCCATTTTGCTTTTAGTATTTGAATAAGTGACCTCGTAGCCCTAGGATAAGACATTGAAGATGTTTGTTCTTGGAATCTCACAGGGAGAATGCCATCCCTTGTGGAGCCAAATGTTAGCACATAAAGTTGTCACGGGTCATATGTACTTATTGTTAAAACCTAGGTCTACACCTCTGTTGAGTCTCACTATTTTTTGCATACCTTCCTATAAGTTTTTCCTCTTCTGGTTGATAAAGTTAGGCCGGTCAAGTATGTTGTATGTGCAAGGAAAAACCATGAGAAAAATGCAGCATCCATAACCGTCCATTTCGGGCTTGAAATACAAGCAAACAGACAGGTTCAATTTTCAATGGCGGAGATCCCATGTGCAGTTCATATTAACGGCTCTCGTGCATTTAGAGTTTCAAAATCGCGTAAGGATTAATGACCAGACATAAGCCCCGAAGTCCCAAAGTCCCGAAGTGATGAGAGGTTTCCATGTCAACTGGAAGAAAGTCACTTTGGGAGATATTCATGCCCGCGTTCAAAATCTCCTGAAGCCCGAAGTCCTGAAGTAACGAGAGACTGGCACATCAACTGGGAGAAAGTCACTTAAGGAGATATTCATGCCCGCGTTCAAAGTCTCTTGAAGCCCGAAGTCCCGAAGTAACAAGAGACTACCACGTCAACCGGGAGAAATTCACTTCGGGAGATATTCATGCCCGCGTTCAAAATCTCCCGAAGCCCGAGAGATATACATACCCATGTTCAAAATCTCCTGAAGTGACGAGAGGCTACCATGTCAACCAGGAGAAAGTTACTTCGTGAGATTTCCATCCAAACATGTTGAAGTCCGGAAGTGACGTCGAGATTCCACGTTGCTTCAATCCCTACCACTCCACGGGTATTTTTCATCTCAACACATGGAACTTATCTGTCGAGGACGCATAACATTCATTTCAGGCTACATGTCACTCTGAGCCCACACCACTGCGGAGGTTTTTCATGCTTCACAATCTAGAACTCCCGAAGCCCGAAGTGTCGAAGTGATAAAGACACATGGCACTCATCCATCAGTAGTTATGAAAACACAATGACGTCATGCCATCATGTTAGATTTGGGAGATTGTCCTCCGAGAGATATTCTTTCTCGGCATTTGAAGCTCCGAAGCACCAAAATTGGCTCCATCTCTAAACATGGTTAAAAGGATTATGGAGTTGGCAGACGGATACATTTTAGTGGGGGCGCTAAAATAACAGGGTTACCCATATCGAAGATTGCAATAGATCAACGACCATACTTCATTGCAGGGACAGAACATGATCGAACGTTAAAATTCTAGAGCGGTCCCGCAATCGAAACCATGGTATAGCGAAAGAGGTACGTGGCAGTTGGTGGTGGATTGCAGGGGTCGGAGCGGTGTGGATCTAAACTTCCCTTGACACTTCCGCAATCACTTGCTGATGTAGGTTCCATCCGAGAGAAGCATGTGGCAACAAAAGCAGGGCGTTCCTAGATCGCGGATTGCGACAAGATCAACGACCACACTTCATTGCGGGGACAGAAAGTGCTCGAACGCTAAAATCTTAGAGAGGTCCTGCAATCGAAACCACAGTATAGCTAAAGAGGTACGTGGAAGTTGGTGGTGGATTGTGGGGGTCAGAGCGGTGTGGATCCAAACTGCCCTTGGAAAATTTCGCAATCACATGATTATATAGGGCCCAATCCGAGAGCAGTGCGTGGAAACAAGCTAGGTGTTAGGCCTTGTCCTGATCCGAAGGAGAAATCAGTTAATGAAAGAAGGACCAGTGGTTGAATAATCAACTACCCCCTTAAATGGAAGCATGGAGGGTTTGACCGAGGAAACAAAAAACTGTTAGCTTGAAGTACCACAGAGGGTTGTTTTTCTTCCAGGCCCATGCCGATCAAAGTTTCCTTCTGACAGAAGGAACAAGACAGACAAGAGAAGACACATGACACTGGAAAATCCTAGGATAGGAAGGCCAGCTCGCACTCCTAGCGGTGGTCTACGGTTTTGATTATAAATACATTAGATGAATGATATGAGAGGAGAGAGGGGGGGTTCGGCCCAAGACCGGAGGAGGTTTTGAGAAAATTTTATGACTTTATATTTCAGTTTGTAAGCTGGAGGGGAATGTGGTTGTAAATTGTATGTTATTGAAGATTCATATCAATTATTTCATCAGATTTGTCTTCTATGTTCTATGTTCTATGTTCTATTCTTCATCTTGTTTGAATGTATTGTTGATTTTAAGGATTAAAATTTTCCTTTGATTGATATATTCTTGATGCGGTAGAGAATCTGCTATAAGATTGCCTATTTATCATCGTTTACTATTCAGACACATCTAAATTCTCTTTGTAGAGAGGATCTATTCTTAGCAAATATTCGTCTTTATGTTATTCTCATATTCTTCTCTTCATCATTATACAAATCTTTTGTCTGATAGGGAGCTTAAATTCCTTCAATGAGCAAATTGTTTATCACTCCATAGCCCAATGGTCCATCACTGATCTGTAGTGATATCTGTTGTCTTTTTCTTTCTTTAAAGTCTTGTTGATCCCTGATCTCAAACCTTTTCAAAAATAAATTTGTATGTTACCAAGCTTACTCCCATTTGCAGTTTAGGGGTGACTCTTGGAGTGATAACGTTAATCACGCCGCTGTCGGGGATGGAAGTGAAGATATCTTCCCTAGGAGAATGACAATGAAAGGATCCAGTTTTAGAGTGTGAACTGAAGTTGGACACATTGTTATGACTACCCATCTTTAACCATGGCGACTCCATTGTTCGGAAATCTATTGGTGACTCCATTGGTTTGAAATGGACAAGGTTTTAGCTAAGATGTATTCTTTCTATGATTTTTCAAAGATAGTTGGTTTTCTTAATCCAAAGCCTAGTAGAGATGAATGGGAAAGTAGCCTTCCTAAATTTCAAGGAGAAGAGTGGGAGGTACCAGCTGAACATTTTCTATATTTTCATGATTTTATTCATCAACTTCATATCATGCATGAAGATGTTCAGATTAAGATTTTCAGGTATTCATTAGAAGGGATTGCTTATGATTGGTGTCGATCTCTTCCAATTGCAAGCATCAAATCTTTGAAAGGTTTTCATGTATCTTTCAATTCGTTTTGTAAAGAGTATCTTTCAGCTGAACATATTTATGAAAATTGTTGTGATGATTTTTCTTTGCTTCATAAAGATTCTGCTAGTCACGAAAACCAGATTTATGATGAAGCATTTATTGTGGAAGAAAGCATTTTCCATGAAGATCAAGAGGTGTTGAATGATATTCATTATGATAGAAATACCATAGAAACATCTGTCATCATATCAGATGTATCGGTTGTTTTAAATGTTTATGAAGATCAGCATGTCTCTGTTGAATATTTTGATGTCGAAGAGAAAGTGTATACATCAGTAGATATTTCTCCTAACTATGAATATGAGATAAATGATAAGTTAGTTAAAAAAACTAGGGAAGATTCCTCTCTGTTTTTTCCTAGATTTTCATAATTGAAGACAGATTTTGTTTGTTGCTCTTATGAATAAAATCCATAGGATATTTCTGTTCTTGAAACAGATTTCTTTAGCAGCCCTGCTTATGATGAAGAAATTGTTTCAAATACTGACCAAGAACAACTAATTTTTGATGAATATCCCAGTGAAGATGATGAAGAGAAGAGTTTTTTCATAGTTTCTTTGGAACCTCGTAGCATGGTTCATGTATATGATAATTATGAATATGATCCTTGGGAGATCCATGGAGGAGAAAATGAAGAGCTAAATGTGCAACTTATCTCACCTCCAACACTTATAAATGAGCAGATATCACCTGGGATTAGCAAGCCTGCATCAATCCTTTATCCACCTCTACACGCTGAGAACATCAAACAAAATGCGAGCAATGATGAAATAAAGGAGGTAACGTTTCACCAGTTTAACATGCCTTATTATAAATTTTATGACCCTGTGGGGTTATATATGGAGTTGAACTTTCCAAAAGCATTGGATCCTGAAAAATTAATCATCTTATCATCATTTGGAGGTATTGTCAGCGTTCCAAAACATGTTTTCATTTTGTTGTCATACTTCCCTTACCTTTTCTGGATCATTTGCAGTGAAAAGAAGAATTATGTTACCAAACAGTTTGGGTGGCTATGGTGGAAGTTTTCCTTCACCTGAGCATTGTAAAGGTCAATTAGAGTAGGGTCTTGTATATAAATAAGCACGTGTGCAATATTTTCAGTTTTCAGTTTGATTTTAGTATTTGAATAAGTGACCCCATAGCCCTAGGATAAGACATTGACGTTGCTTATTCTTGGTAGCTCACAGGGAGCATGTCATCCCCTGTGGAGCCAAATGTTAGCACATAAAGTTGTCATGGGTAATGTGTAGTTATTGTTAAAACCTAAGTCTACACCTATGTCGAGTCTCTCTCTTTTTTGCATATCTTCCTATAAGTTTTTCCTCTTCTGGTTGATAAAGTCAGGCCGATCAAGTATGTTGTATGCTCAAGGAAAAACTATGAGAAAAATGAAGCATTCAGAGCAGTCCATTTCTGGATTGAAATACAAGCAAATAGGCAGGTTCAATTTTCAACGACGGAGTTCCATGTGCATTACAGATTAACGACTCTCGTGCATTTGGATTTTCAAAATCGCGCAAGGATTAATGGCTAGACAGAAGCCCTGAAGTGTCGAAGTCCCGAAGTCCTGAATTGACGAGAGGCTGCCGCGTCAGCTGAAAGAAAGTCACTTTGGGATATACCCATGCCCACGTTCAAAATCTCCCGAAGCCCGAAGTCCTGAAGTAATGAGAGACTGCCATGTCAACCAGAAGAAATTCACTTCGGGAGATATTCGTGCCCAAGTTCAAAATATCCCGAAGCTCGAAGTCCCGAAGTAATGAGAGACTGCCACTTCAACCTGGAGAAATCCACTTCGGGAGATATTCATGCCCGCGTTCAAAATATCCTGAAACCCGAAGTGATGAGAGACTGCCATGTCAGCCGAGAGAAAGTTACTTCGGGAGATTTCCATCCAAACATGCATAAGTCCTGAAGTGACGTAAAGCTGCCACATCGCTCCAGGCCCTACCACTCCATGGTTGTTTTTCAACTCAACACATGACACTTATCTTCCGAGGACACATAACATTCATTTCAGGCTACCACGTCACTCCAGGAGTTTTTCATGCTTCACAATCTAGGGCTCTCGAAGCCCGAAGTGTCAAAGTGTCAAAGACACATGGCGCTTATCCATCAGTAGTTGTGACAACACAATGACATTAGGCCACCATGTCAAATTTAGGAGATCGTTCTATGGGAGATATTATTTCTCAGCATTCGAAGATCTTAAGCGCCAAAATTGGATCCATCTCTAAACATGGTTAAAAGGATTCTCGAGTTGGAAGACGGATAAATTTTAGCGAGGGTGCTAAAATAGAAGGGTTACCCAGATCGTAGATTGCAATAGATCAATGGCGACACTTCATTGTGGGGATGGAACATGCTTGAACCTTAAAATTTTAGAGCCGTCCTGCAATCAAAACCATGGTATAGAGGAAGAGGTATGTGGCAGTTGGTGGTGGATTGCGGGGGTCGAAGTGGTGTGGACCCAAACCACCCTTGACACTTATGCAATCACGTGTTGATGTAGGGTCCATCCAAGAGAAGCGCATGGAAACGAAAGCATGGCATTCCCGGATCACATATTTGACAAGATTGACAACCACACTTCATTGCGGGGACAAAAAGTGCTCGAAAGCTAAAATCTTAGAGTGGTACCGCAATCGAAACCATGGTATAGCTAAAGAGGTAAGTGGAAGTTGGTGGTGGATTGCAGGGGTCGGAGCGGTGTGAATCCAAACCGCCCTTGGAAACTTCCGCAATCACATGCTTATATAGGTCACAATCCGAGGGCAACGCGTGGAAACAAACTAAGTGTTAGGCCTCGTCCTGATCCCAAGGAGAAATCAGTTAATGAAAGAAGGAATGGTGGTTGAACAATCGACTACCCCCTTAAATGGAAGGATGGAGGGTCTGGTCGAGGAGACAGAAAATTGTCAGCCTGAAGTACCACAGAGGGTGATTTTTCCTGCAGGCCCATGCTGATTAGAGTTTCCTTTTGATAGAAGGAATAGAACAGACAAGAGAATACACACGACACTAGAAAATCCTAGGATAGGAAGGGCAACTCGCACTCCTAGTGGTGGTCTATGGTTTTGATTATAAATACATCAGATGAATGATATGAGAGGAGAGAGGGGGGGTTCAACCCAAGACTGGAGGAGGTTTTGAGAAATGTTTATGACTGTATATTTCAGTTTGTAAGTCAGAGGGACATGTGGCTGTAAATTGTATGTTATTGAAGATTCATATGAGTTGTTTAATCAGATTTGTCTTCTACGTTCTATGTTCTATTGTTCATCTTGTTTGAACGTATTACTGATTTTAAGGATTAAAATTTTCCTTTGATTGATAGATTCTTGACACGGTAAATGATATGTTGTAAGCTTTCCTATTTATTATTGTTTACTGTTCAGACACATCTAAATTCTCTTTGCAAAGAGGATCTCTTCGTACAAAATATTCTTCTTTATGTTATTATATTATCCTTCTCTTCATCATTATACAAATCTTTTGTCTAATAGGGAGCTTAAATGCCTTCAATGAGCAGACTGTTTATGACTCCATAGCCCAATGGTCCATCACTGATCTGCAGTGATATTTGTTGTCTTTTCCTTTCTTTAAAGTCTTGATGATCATTGATCTCAAACCTTTTCAAAAAAAAATTGTGTGTTACCAATCTTACTCCCATTTGCAGTCTGGAGGCAACTCTTAGAGTGATAACAATAATGGCACCGTTGCCAGGAGCAGAAGTGAAGATATCTTCTCTGGGAGAAAGATAACGAAGGGATCCAGTTTTAGATGGTGAAATGAAGCTGGACACATTGTTCTGACTGCCCATCTTTCACCATGGCGAATCCATTGTTCAAAAATCTATTGGCGACTCCCCTGGTTTGAAATGGACAAGATTTTAGCTCAGAGGTATGCTTTCTATGATTTTTCAAAGATAGTTGGTTTCTCTAATATAGAGCATAGTAGAGATGAATGGAAAAGTATCCTTCCTAAATTTCGAGCAGAAGAGTGGGAGGTACCAGCTAAACATTTGATGGATTTTCATGATTTTATTCATCAACTTCATATCGTGCATGAAGATGTCCAGATTAAGATTTTTAGGTATTCATTAGAAGGGATTGCTCGTGATCGGTCTCGATATCTTCCAATTGAAAGTATCAGCCCTTTGAAAGGTTTTCATGCAACTTTCAATTCGTTTTGTAAAGAGTATCTTTTAGCTGAACATCTTTATGAAAACTTTTGTGATGAGTTTTCTTTGCTTCATAAAGATTCTTTTGGTCACGAAAACCAGATTTGTGATGAAGCATTTATTGTGGAAGAAATCATTTTCCATGAAGATCACGAGGTGTTGAATGATATTCATTATGATAGAAATAACATAGAAACATCTGGAATCATATCAAATGTATTAGTTGTTTTAAATGTTTATGAATATCAACATGTCTCTGTTGAATATTCTGATGTCGAAGAGAAAGTGTATACATCAATAGATATTTCTCCTAACTATGAAGCTGAGATAAATGATAGGTTAGTTAAAAAAACTAGGGAAGATTCATCTTTGTTTTTTCCTAGCTTTTCATAATTGAAGGCAGATTTTGTTTGTTGATCTTATGAATAAAATGCAGAGGATATTTCTATTCTTGAAACAGATATCTTTAGCATCCATGTGCTAGGACCCTATAATGTACCTTTTTGCTCATACTTTTTGCTATCATTACATCCTTTTCCCACTCATATTTTAGTCTACATTATCACCTTAACCTATTTCTCCAAAGGTATATAACGTTTCTTCTCTTTGCTATGTGTTTGATTTGTTTTACATGTAATTTTACATTACTCTCATACTTAGCCATTAATCAGAAATATATAGTTGCTGAAACAGTTTGAACTGTAGTTAATATACTGTTGTTGTTTGAAGACCACGTTGCTGAAACAATCAACAGTAAGAACATCCCGTTGCTGAAACAGTCCGTGATTTGCGATGCTGAAACAATATTTCACATACAACAATAACAAGAAGGAGTTGTTACAATGGCCACAATAGTCGTACCTTAAGCCAGCACCATTACAACCATCGCTGCTGCTTGAGACCACGTTGTTGAAACAGTCAAACAGGACGCAAATCTCGTTGCTGAAACAATCCATGATTTGCGATGCTGAAAAAGTATTTTACAAACAACAGTAACAAGAAAAGATAAATAAAGAAGTTGTTACACTGGCCGCAATAGTTGTACCTCCAGCTAGCACCATTCCAACTACTGTAACAACATTTTGCTACGGGAGATCAGAATATCCTATTCCAGCATAGAATATTAGATCAGACTAAGAATAAGATTTGTATGTACACATGTAATTTTATGCTTAATTGTATTAAGAGGATTCTCCTCTTTAAATAGTGGAGAAATCAACATTAGAAGGGGATTACGAAAGGCTTAGCTAGAAGCGAATCACAGAGAAGGAGCGTGTTCACTATGGATATTGTAACTTGTCATATTTGACATATGAATAAAAGATCATTCTGAGCATTACTTCTTAATCCCTTTTATTTCTGGGGAATCTTGTGAGAAGGAAGGGGCCCACCTTCTTCACAAGATTCACCCATTAGTTTATGTAGTGTGTTAGTATTGTTTTTATCTATACCTTGTTAAAACTCTGTTTTGCTGAAACTCTGTTTCCACTGATTGTTACATCGTTTTCAAACAATTCATATCTAGGTAATTGATAATCATTTTGATTGGTAATTCTGTTTGCAGAATGAGTTTATGAAAGTGTGATAGTCATAGATAGGTGCTGAAGATTCCTTCTTTGGGGAATAGGGTCCTGTTCTCTGTTACATAATAGTTAACCTTCAGTACTTGTTAATCATCTTGATTGGTAATTCTGTTTACAGAATGAGTTTATGAAAGTGTGATAGTCAGAGACAGGTGCTGAAGATTCCTGCTTTGGGGAATAAGGTCTTGTTCTCTGTTACAGAATAGTTAGTCTTCTTTGCAATGTGCTGAAAGGTTCCTTTTTCCTAGGTTGCTATTTCTTAATGTAATCCAGGTTTCTTCTGATAATTATTCCCTTTTGAATCTTAAAACTCTGCAATAGATAGATTGTTTTTACTATAATTCGAGGTAGAACTTCAGTTTGTTCAAGGCAAGGTGTGATTAGTGTAACTTTTTGGATTGCTTTTGAGATTGAGCATATACAGTGTGTGATTGCCTTTGAAATAAACAGACTTCCCTGGGTTGACAATTTATGTGACACTTGATTGTTTTAATTAATAAGCAATTATAGTGACCAACATTTTGGCGCCGTTGCCGGGGAAGGCAATTATAGATTTCAAAAGCATTTACGTTTTTCTTTCAGATGTACAGATTGCATGAGAGGACGCAGATCCCCCAAGTAAACTGACCCTACAGGTGGTAGGGGCAGAGGAAGAGGAGGAAGAAAGACTTTCATCGACCAGATTATATCAAAATCTAAATCTGTTGTTCCTCAACAACCAAGCTCTCGAAAACCAAAGCCTCAACCTTCCTTTCAAGTGAACTTTGAAACAGAGACAGTTGAAAAACCAACAAACGACATTGAGGATCGAGCAAGTGCAGTAGGGGAACAAACAGAAGAAACCATGGATGGATATAATGAAGAACTGCACCATGAAGAATAGGTAGGTCTTGAAGCAGAGGTAAACGATGAAAACTCTTTTTCTACCTTAGGATTTCC
>ML798205.1:41322-96777 GCA_009831015.1 Picea engelmannii | reverse complement strand
CTAATGGCCTAAAGCCGACATAAATAAAATAAAATTACTAATCTAAATTACAACTAATGGCCTAAAGCCGACATAAATAAAATAACATTACTAATCTAATATGCCCCAATTAAGGGGTAATGAGCCAATATTAGGGCTTAACAAAGTCTCGAAGTGAGATCAGGCTTCCATGTCGCTTTAGGCCCTACCACTCCATGGGTGTTTTTCAGCTCAATGCATGGCACTAATCTACCGAGTACACATAGAATTCATTTCAGGCTAGCACGTCACTCTGGGCCCGTACCACTCCGAGAGTTTTTCATGCTTCACAATCCATAACTCTCAAAGCTCGAAGTGTCAAAGTGTCGAAGACACATGGAGCTCATCCATCAATAGTTGTGACAACATAATGACATCAGGCCACCACGTCAGATTCAGAAGATCATCCTTCAGGAGATATTATTTCTCAGCATTCGAAGCTCCCAAGTGCCAAAATTGGCTCCATCTCTAAACATGGTTAAAAGGGTTCTAGATTTGGTAGACGAATCAATTTTAGTAGGGGATTTAAAATAGTAGGGTTACCCAGATCGTAGATTGCAACAGATCGACGACTACACTTCATTGCAAATACGGAATATGATCGAACGTTAAAATTCTATTGCGTTCCCATAATCGAAACCACGGTACAGTGGAAGAAGTATGTGGCAGTTGGTGGTGGATTGTGGGGGTCGAAGAGGTGTGGACCCAAACGTCCCTTGACACTTCCGTAATCATGTGCTGATGTAGGGTCCATCCGAGAGCAGCGCGTGGCAACAAAAGCAGGGTGTTCCCAGATCTCGGATTGTGACAAGATCAATGACCACACTTCATTGCGGGGACAGAAAGTGCTCGAACGCTAAAATCTTAGAGCGATCTCGCAATTGAAACCATGATATAGCTAAAGAGGTATGTGGTAGTTGGTGGTTGATTGCGAGGGTCAGAGCGATGTGGATACAAACCGCCCTTGGAAACTTCCACAATCATGTGTTTATATAGGGCCCAATCCAAGAGCAGTGTGTGGAAACATGCTAGGTGTTAGGCCTCATCCTGATCCCAAGGAGAAATCAGTTAATTAAAGAAGGACCGGTGTTTGAACAATCGACTACCCCCTTAAATGGAAGCATGGAGGGTCTGGCCAAGGAGACAGAAAATTGTCAGCCCGAAGTACCACAGAGGGCAGTTTTTCATGCAGGCCCATGCTGATTAGAGTTTCCTTCTGACTGAAGGAACATGATAGACAAGAGAAGACACACGATAATGGAAAATCCTATGATAGGAAGGCCAACTCGCACTCCTAGTGGTGGTCTACGGTTTTGATTATAAATACATCAGATGAATGATATTAGAAGAGAGAGTGGGGGTTCGGCCCAAGACTGGAGGAGGTTTTGAGAAATGTTTATGACTGTATATTTCAGTTTGTAAGAGAGAGGGGCATGTGGTTGTAAATTGTATGTTATTGAAGATTCATATGAGTTGTTCATCAGATTTGTCTTCTATGTTCTATGTTCAATTCTTCATCTTGTTTGAACGTATTGTTGATTTTAGTGATTAAAATTTTCCCTTGATTGATAGATTCTTGATGTGGTAGAGGATTTGTTGTAATCTTTCCTATTTATCATTGTTTATTGCTCAGACACATCTAAATTCTCTTTGTAGAGAGGATCTATGCTTAGCGAATATTCATCTTTATGTTATTCTCTTATTCTTCTCGTCGTCATTATACAAGTATTTTGTTTGATAGGGAGCTTAAATCCCTTCAATGAGTAGACTGTTTATGACTCCATAGCCCAATGGTCCATCCCTAATCTGCAATGATATTTGTTGTCTCTTCCTTTCTTTAAAGTCTTGCTGATCCATGATCTCAAACCTTTTCAAAAACAAGTTTGTATGTTACCAAGCTTACTCCCATTTGCAATATGGGGGTGACTCTTGGAGTGATAACAAACTGGAGCAAATAAGTCAAAATGAATGAAGTCCAACAACCCATAAGATTTGTGAGAACTATAATAAAATTGAACACAGTTTTGTTTTCTGTATATCTAATGCTCGTAAAAGTCAAATTCAAGAACACAATCATTCAATCCATCAACAAGATTTTTATTATTCAAGACCAGTAGGCCATGTTATCATAGTATTTGTAGTTTGGGAAAGTCCAACCCAAACAAAAAGCATGTGACACAATTGGGGACACCTATCATTGTCCCCTCAATGGATATCCCCTCTCATTTTAGTGATGAACGAGTCCAACACAAGGGAGGCTTCCCAGGTGACTCTAAGGGAACAAGGAGCACAATGTTCGATTGCACAATATTTCCCTATATTGGTCAATATCTAAGATGAGTTTGGGGTTAGAGAAGAGAGTCTTTGGAGTTGATAAATGGTTTCCAATTTGTGTATGTACAAAATAATGTTAGACAAGACAAACCAAGACAATATATGATGAAGTAAACCCCAAAACAAGAGCGGAAATAGAAAGAATTATTGTTGTCCCAAAATTGCAGCATATAACAGTGATATACCGACAACAATAAAATTATGACAACTGCAAATAAGACCACCAAAATCAACATATAATATTGGACAACAAAGCTTGTGATTAGTAAACAATATTTCAATGCTTAAACTGAGATTTGATGTCAAAAGAGAGTTGTAAAAGAGTGTTATCAACATTGTTTATGACATCCCTATGGTTGTAGAATTTTTTTTCTACGATGGTGAATTCTAACCGCTGAAATCAAGAAGTAAATCGTCCAAACAATATCCCTTTATCAATAGATTAATTATCACAACTCACAAGCAAATTTTAGCAGTAGAAAAGTGAAGAAATTGTATGAGAAGAAGAGTGTTTGTTGTATCCCTAATGGTTGTAGATTAAATTTGATTACAACCGACTATTAACTTGATAAACAAGACACCCTTGGTGTAAAAGAGAGTCTAAACTATGTAGAATTCAAATCCAATTTAATCAATTTCAATCCCTCAATGTTCACGTTTATCAATGCAACAATTCCAATCTCCAATGCAAATATTAGTGCCTTGTTATTGGGTGAATGGAGTCTCTTCCTTGGAAAGAAAACCAACTGAAGAGGAAGAAGAAGTTTTCTTGAGAGTTAAACCCTTATAAAACCCAAGAAAACAACAATCCTTCCAAATTGTCTAGCTTGAAATCCAAGATGAACTAGAGTTTGATAATTCTCTAGGGGTGTAAACTCTTTTACTCCTAGAGAAAAATAACCCTAGCCAATCCTTGCAACAATGGTGTAAACCCTCTTACTCCTTGTGGCAATCCTTGTATCCTTTCAATAGCAAGGAAGAATAATTTTTGGTGGAGAGTGTATGCCCTTTTACTCCTAAGGTTTCAAGATATTTTTCTTCAATTTAAACAAGCAAGATGACAAGAAATTGCATAAATTACTCACCAAATCCAAGATATAGCATGCAAGAAAACCCTTACTACCAAGAATCATCCAACGATTTTCCAAAGAAAACCATTCAAGAGAATTCAATACCCTTTAATGCTCTAATAGACAAGTATTGCATCCATCATGACAAGAAAAAGAGGCCAAAATTGCAGTCCAAGAGTATTTTTTCTTAGTGATGAGTTATGTCAAAATAAAAATGACTTGCCTCTATTTATGGACGAAAACCCAGGTCATGTTTGTCCACATTTCTCCACTTTTACATTAAAAATCCTAGTTTTAGGTCATAACCAAAAGTTACAATACTAAATTAGCAAATTGTTTTGCTCTTTTTTCTCGCATAGGCTACAGAATGACCAAAAATAACAAAATGATAGCATGTGAGCCCATAAATCTCCTCTCCAAGGTGGAATGTGTGAAAGAAATCCTCTAAAGGCTAATATGTCAAGCTAGGAATGTGTCACATCATCCATAAATCAAGAAATAATGTGGGATCTCAAGCCCACAACACCACCAAGTGCACCAAATGTGCCAAACATCCCCTCAAAAGTGTGACGTCATGTTGCAAGAGAGGGACGTTTGAGCATAGGAGGGTGATGTCATCCCTTCTTCATGCTTACGGTCCACGTCTATGTGTTAGAGACACCATACAAAGTGCAACAATTATCATCCTAGTCCTCCAATGTGTGGGGCACATCATCCAACCAATGAGATTTCAAGCCCCCATGAAGGTCCAAGTGGCTTAGTCTCTTCATAAATGACTTTCACCAGGCAAGGTCCCACAAAGATAATAAAATACGCCCTCCAAGGGTCCACAATTTATATGAATCATGCCAAGTAAGCCTCATTTAATAAAATAACCACCCAAACATGTGCATTAAATCTCCCCTTTTCAAATTAAACAAATGCTCAAAGACCTTATAAACTTTGCCAAATTTAGGTATAGGAGGGGTGTCATGGTGCCATATTGGGTAGGCCAATCCCTAAGTTAAGGAAAGTTTCTCAAGAAGACCCTCTCCATACCATGTAGTGAGTATGAGGTGGATTGGGGTAGTACTTTTAGGCATGGGGTTCTTGAAATATAAAGGGCTCATATTGTCTCATTTATGGGTGCCTTTGTGGAGGGTTCCCTGCATCCCTTCGTTTGTAATGCAACATTTTTCCAAGCCCTTTCTTTTCCTTTCATTTTTTTATGGTCTGAACATAGAGTGCTATGTGCAATGGAAATAAAAAGAGAACTGCAATGCCACTTGAAGTTAGAACATATTGAGTTCCATGTGCACTGGAAATTAAATGACATCTCAATGCATTACCCCATCAAGCAAGCCCCTTTTTATTTATTTTATTTTAAAGGTCCTTTATTTTTATGGAGAAGCATTTCATAGCTCTCAGAACCTTAGGGAAAGCATCTAGAAGGATAAATTATGAATTTTTAATTTTACAGTGCTAACTGCAACACCTCTAGACCTTCAACCCCTTCTTCCCATCAAATGAGGTACAAGCCATTCTTGGGGTCATTGAACCCCAAAACCCAAGAAATGAGGAAATAGAAGGGGAAAAGTGTGGAAAGTGGTAAGTATGATGACCCTTCAAGGAGACCCCCCAATAGAAACCCTTTTCCCAAGGGTGACCAACTTACTAGGATACAATGTCAACCACCAAGGTGAAATAAGGAAAAAGGTATAATTTCCAAGCAAACGTTCCATAATCAAGAAAGGACTCTTTGCAACATGCTCAAATGCTTTGATAGCTAAAGTGACACTTACCATGAGACTGAACTTGTTACCTCATGAAGCAAGACCTGACGTCCTCTATGGGGTAGGATGGTGTGTCAGATGCTACTATGTTGATGATGATGATGAGAGGTGATGTGTGGTAGAGAGGAGGGGATCTATCTGCTCAATGTGGGATATGCCGGTCATCTGCCTCTCGACAATCCATGTCTGCTACATGCGGGCCTCGAGACATCATCTCCTTAGTTACCCTTAGGCTATGGGGGTAATATTTGGCTTCTACATGGGGACATGTTCTCACCGTAGAGCACATGAGAACCTTAACATCTCATGGTATTACCTATGCCTACACACTTAAACAAACATTAGATCATCGAAGGGTGGTGAACTCACCCTTTTACTCATATAATAAAAACTTCAAAAAATTCAAAATTAACAACTAAAAGATTTCTTAAAAGAATTTTTTTTGTGTTCTTTAAAAAATTTCTAACTAACATGTAATGATTCAAGAAAATGCATCACAACAACTATGCATAAATGAAAGAAAAACAATATATAAATAAAATTATATAAAATGAAAGAAAAATCAACTTACCCTATGATGACATGAGCACACAAATGTGATGCAAAAAAGAAAATGACCTACCTACTTACCTGGGACTCAAGGGCCCGTAGAAATAAAATCCCGACAGATGTCAGGTGAAATCGTACAAGCAATGCAACCAAATGATCATCTCATCAAGGTATCTCCCCATGTGCTTAATCATGTAATACAACAAAGATAAGCCAAACACACAATAATCATGAGCACAAATAAAAATGTGATCAATCACATAGAGAAACTCATGGAGGTGGGTGGGAGGGAGAAAATTGTGCTGGAAAGGGTAGCCACAAGCCTAATCAATCCATCTCTGAATAGGACTACTGCATATATATGATGGATCATCTTCATCATTATTTATAATACCACCACTCCTTGAAGGATGAGAGGAAACGAGAGATCCCAGGGAGACCTTGTGATTTCCTAGAGAAGGAGAGATGAGAAAAGAGACAAGCATAGGCCTAGAGAAAGGACCTTTCCCCACATTTCAAACATGTTATCTCTTCATTTTCAAATCCCTGCAAAAATCCCCAAGATGAAAACACTTCTACTCTGTAATGTGAGTCTCATATTCCCGTGGGCTATCCATAACCTTATGCCCATCAAAATTTGAGCATGAAGGTGGTTGGAAATCTTCATCATACAACAAATTCAAGTGAACAAAAGGGTATGCATCACAATTCCCAAGGTATGATTTAAATTCCTCACGAGTATACTATGAAAATTCATCCTTGAATGGATGAGACCAATCTATGCTCATATCATCATCAGGATACCAAATGTCTTGATCGTCTATGTATGGAAAACAATCTTCCAAAGGAAATACCTCTACATTTGATCCGGATTTTATGAGAAAAATGAAATGAGTATAGATTATTAGCAGATGCTTAACACAAAATAACAGAGATACAGTAAAACTAGTTTAACATAGATACAATAAAACTGATTTTCTATTCAATAAGGAAATAAGTTGAAACTGTAAAATATAGTGGAAAACAAGCTTGCTGGAATGGTGGCAGCTTATCTCTGAGAAGAGATGTGATGACTGTGCTCATTCGCAAGAGGATGATTACAATGAGGATATGAAGGCCTTTTTACAATAAACAAGAATTCCCAAAACCCTAGACATCCAAAAACCTAACCCTAGGAGATGAAGCGCCAAAAGTCACGTGGGCCCTGTTTGGGTAAGTTAGTACATCAACTTCCCGGGGTCGTAACTTTTGCATACGATCTCTGTTTTAGGTGCATGATAGCCCATTGGAAAGGTATCGCCGAGGAGATTCATTTTGAGGGAAACATCAAACTTACCTCGAATGAAGTTTTATGTTGCTCCCCTTTTCCCAAAAAATGTCGTTTAGGGCCTCAAAACAGCTCCAGAAGTTTCAAGACCCGAAAAACTGCTAAAAATAGTAAATTACCAAAATTGCTAGAAAAATGTTTTGAGCTAGTTGGAAAAGGTGGGTGGCCACCGATATCCACTTGGATCAACGTTCTTTGTCTATAATCCTCCCTCAACATCGTAGATGGGATCAACATAAAATCCAAAACAACCAATACCCCATCCACGCTTCCGGACACATATGAAATCATCAATATGATTATCAATTAGATCTAAGGGATGCTCATTGAATTTACCTGCATCATTGGAACTGATTACTTCTTGGCAAGGATTGACAACTTCATCTTACTCAAGAGGGAAAATAGACACCAATGTCTCATCTGAGTCAAGTGTGAGAAAATTCATCTAGATCTTGGTAACTTTCTTCACATATTTTTTCTTCAAGCATCTCTTCATCTGTAGGGGCTTGCTCTTCAGTAAGAGGTTCTTCACCAAGTTGTTCTTCAATAGATTCATGAGAAAAATCCCTTACAAGACTCATCATACTCTTAACAAATTCATTAACAACTTTTTTTCTTTTTCATCTGTAAAAGTTCCCTTGTGATAAGATAAGTTATGGGCAATGGATCTTTTTGAGTGTTGTGCAAATCCCGTGGTGCCATAATTACATTATCTGAAATGACACTTCAATGGATTCACTAGATGAACTCAAGGCTCATCGAATATGGAGAGGATATCTTCCCTTAACAGAGTCGCCAGATAAACATATATGAATTTCATCGAAATTTGATAAGATGGAAATTCCCTTAATGGAGTTGCCATGCAAGCTTGGGGTAAAGGTTTTGATGGGAAATCTTGCCAAATCTCATTTTGGGCTCAGAAAGGATTCAAAACCCTCCTAAAAAATGGTGCCAAAAATGTTATTGCACAATTTGTATATAGGGAAAATCCCAACCCAAAAAGAAAACATGTGACCTAACTGGGGACACCTATCACTGTCACCTCAATAGATATCCCCCTTGTTTTAGTGATGGATGAGTCAAACACAAGGGAGGCTTCCTGGGTGACCCTAAGGGAACAAGGAGCACAAAGTTTGATGCCAAAAGGTTTCCCTATATTTCTCAAGATATAATATGAGTTTGGGGCTAGATAAGGGAGTCTTTGGAGTTGATAAATGGTTGTCGACGTTGTGTCCCTGCAAAACAATGTTATACAAGCCAAACTAAGACAATATATAATGAAGTAAACCCCCCAAAAAGAGGGAAAATATAAAGAAGTCTTTCTATTCCAAAATTGCAGCATATAACAATGATATATCAACAACAATAAATTTATTACAACTGCAAATTAGACCACCAAAACCAACATATAATATTGAACAACAAAGCTTGTAATTAGTAAAAAATATTTCAATGCTTAAACCAAGATTTTGGTGTCAAAAGAGGAATGTAAAAGAATGTTATCAACAATGTTCATGACAACCCTATGGTTGTAGCAAAATTTTTCTACAACAACAAATTATAACCATTGAAATCAACAAGTAAACCATCCAAACAATATCCCTTTATTAGTAGATTAATTATCACAACTCACAAGCAAATTTCAGCAGTAGAAAAGTGAAGAAATTGTATGAGAAGAACAATGTTTGTTGCATCCCTAATGGATGTAGCTTAAAGTTTATTACATCAGACTAATCACTTGATAAAAAAAATTCCCTTTGTGTAGAAGAGAGTCTAAAGCATGTAGAATTCAAGTCCAATTTAATCAATTTCAATCCCTCAATGTTCACATTTATCAATGCAACAATTGCAATCTTCAATGCAAATATTAGTGCCTTGTTATTGGGTGAATAGAGTCTCTTCCTTGGAAAGAAAACCAACCAAAGAGGAAGAACAAGTTTTCTTGAGACTTAAACCCTTATAAAACCCAAGAAAACAATAATACTTCCAAATCGTCTAGCTTGAAATCCAAGATGAACTAGAGTTTGATAATTCTCTAGGGGTGTAAACCCTCTTACTTCCTAGAGAAAAAGAACCCTTTCCAAGCCTTGCAACAAGGGTGTAAACCATCTTACTCCTTGTGGAAATCCATGTAGCCTTTCAATAACAAAGAGTAATGATTTTTGGTGGAGGGTGTAATCCCTTTTACTCCTCCTAGGGTTTCAAGATATTTTTTTCTTGAATTTAAATAAGTAAGATGATAATAAATTGCAGAAATTACTCACCAAATCCAAGAGATAACATGCAAGAAAACCCATAATACCAATAATCATCCAATGATTTTCCAAAGAAAACCATCCAAGATAAGTCACTAGCCTTTAATTCTCTAAAAGACAAGTATTGCATCCATTATGACAAGAAGAAGAGAGGTTGTAATTGAAGTCCAAGAGTATTTTTTCTTAGTGATGAGTTATGTCAAAATGAAAATGACTTGCCTCGATTTATAGAGGAAAACCCAAGTCATGTTTGCCCACATTTTTCCACTTTTACATTTAAAACCCTAGTTTTGGGTCAAAACCAAAAGTTACAATACTAAATTAGCCAATCAATTTGATCTTTTTTCCCACATAGGCTACACAATGACCAAAAATAACAAAATGATGGCATGTGATCCCATAAATATCCTATCCAAGGTGGCATGTGTGAAATAAATCATCCAAAGGATAAGAATTCAAGATATGAAGGTGTCATACCATCCCTAAATCAAGCAATAATGTGGGGTATTAAGCCCACAACACCACCAAGTGTACCAAATGTCCCAAACAACCCCTTAAAAGTGTGATTTCATGCTGCAAGAGAGGGACGCTTGGGCATAGGAGGGTGACATCATCCCTTCTTCATGATTCCAAGCCATTTCCATGTGATATAGATACCATCCAAGGTGAAATTATCATCATCCTAGGCCTCCAATGTGTGGGCGCATTAACCGTCCAATGGGATTTCAAACCCCTATGAAGGTCCAAGTGGCTTAGTCCCTTCATGAATGAATTTAACTAGGAAAGGTGATACAAAGACAAACAAATATTCCCTCCAAGGGTCCACAATTTATATGAATCATGCCAAGTAAGCCTAATTTAATAAAAGAACCACCCAAACATGTGCATTAAATCCCCCCTTTTTTAATTAAAAAAATGCTCAAAGACCTTATAAAATTTTCCAAATTTAGGTATGGGAGGGGTGTCATGGTGCCCTATTGGGTAGGCCAATCCACGAGTTAAGGAACTTTTGGTGAGAAGACCCTATCTAGACCATGTAGTGAGTATGAGGTGGATTGGGGTAGTACTTTTGGGCATGGGGTTCTTAACATATCAAGGGACCATGTTGTCTCATTTATGGGTGTCTTTATGGAGGGTGTGCTACATCCCTTCATTTGCAATGCAACATTTTTCCAAGCCCTTATTTGTATTTCATTATTTTATGGTTTGAACATTGAGTGTTATGTGCAATGGAAATAAAAAGAGCATTTCAATGCCACTTGAAGTTAGAACACATTGAGTTCCATGTGCAGTAGAAATTAAAGGACACCACAATGAATTCCCCCATCAAGTGAGGCATTTATTTATTTATTTTCTTTTAAAGGTCATTCATTTTGACGGAGAAGCATTTCATGGCTCTCGGGACCTTAGGGTGAGCATCTAGAAGTATACATTATGGTTTTTGAATTTTATAGCTAGTTGCAACACCTCTGGGCCTTCATGTTACATAAATATTCCCCTGCGGATAGGTGAATTTTCCCTTGGATTATAGACCCCTAATACCAAGACAAAAAGATACAAGTGGACACTAACATCCCTTTGAATTTAGTTCGATCAATCAGAAAGAGAGAAGGATAAAGAGTGTGATGCACCTTGTTTCAAAGTTTGTCCTCGCTACTTCCAATCCGAGCTTGATATCCAAACTCTTCGTCACAACTTGATACCTACAATAGGCATCAAAGAGAAACAAAGAACTCCTAACCTACAATATTATATCAAACAAATTCATCTACAAAGATCAAAGGAACAATAGACAAGCACATGAAAGAATACACAAGATTTAAGGAAATAGGCCAAGTATATTCAAATGAGAACCCAAAGAGAATACTTACATAGCATGATTGATGTAGTTGCAACAGCCTCCCCAAGCTCCCCTCCTCCAACACTTGCACGACTCTACCAAGATCATAAGTTTGATATATGAAAGCTTCCTCCTTTTCACCTTGGAAAGCCCTCAATATATAGGCTTGAGAGGCACAACAACCATGAGAAAATGAGGGGTATTCTTGAGGATATGGCTCCTTGAGGTTTGGATCATATCCTAAAGTGAATCCCAAGCATGGGGGTCAAACAAAACTAACTCAATCTCAAAGAGCTGGCCCATAGATTAAGGTGGGGCTCTCAACAACATCAACGCTCCCCCCCAATGAGAGACATGTCATTATTCTAGGATCCGTTCTCCCCTATAGTGGTAGAGGGGGCACTATGTGTGCACCCAAAGTATAGACAGGGTGTGATACCCTTCGTAAATGCTCAAAAAAGGGTCAAAATTTCCAAGGAAAAAGTGTTTTTTGACCTAGAAATGATGGTTTTCCTCCTCCCATATGACTTAGGTTCATGGACCACTGTTAATGGTGTTAAGGGGTGTTGACACCTCACAAAGTGAATGAAAAAATTGAGAAGGTGCATGTGAAACTTGCAACATTGAATGCAACACTTATCGAGGTGCATACACCACTTTGCGATACTTGTGACACTTAGGGTGAAAGACACAAATGTGGTATTTTGATGTGTAATAGATGCCCCCTAAAGTGTGAGGTTAGAAGAGAAACTGATGGTGGAAATACTTTACAAATTATTCAATGCAAGGGTACTGGAGTGGGGGAACTTGGAAGAAGTTGCAAACAATCATCAAACAATATTAATATATGTTCCATTTCTGAGGCAGGAATACCTATGCTTGGAATATGAGATGACTCAAAGCATGATCGTTGACCAATACATTGCAGATCCATGAAAAATACTGACTAAGGATATGGCCACCAAAGACACAATGTGGATTCATACTGCCATGACATGAACTGATCGCAACCAAAAACAATAAACAGTGGAGCTACGAGATGAAAAAACATAGCCACAGATCAATACAAAGTGGATCTATGTGACAATATATATATCAACATGCTCAAATGATCTCCTTCATAGCCTGGGAAAAGCATATAATAGAGTGAACACCCAACCTAGGGTCTTCATCCCAATCTCAATGTGGTACGAATCTAGCCATGTGAATAGATTATTTGATGTCGAAGATGGTAGAAATCACTTGATTACCATTCATTGATGTAAACTGTTAACAAGTGCGAGGGAAATCACCAATGATGTCAATGACTCCCAACGTACCCTAGTACATTCAAGCGAATGTGAATGAATGAGATGAGTTCGAACATCCATGGAATCATCCGATCAGAGGTCAATGATGTAAACCTACTATCGGAAGTGAGGAGGCCTTCCATTGAGGCATGAAGGTCCCAAGGTGATAAATGGTTTATAAGTCTAATTCTCGGATGATGTGTTGAAGTCAACAGGAAAATACTCGTCGAAGGAGGGCCTTGATGTATCCCACATCATCGACATGAAACTGGCACATGAAAGTGATGTAAGATGGTGAATCGAATGAGTATGGAATAACACAGGAAATGGAAACTGGTAATTATTGTAGATGGATGGTTTGAAGTGAAACTTCCCTTGAACATGATGAGGCACGACAATTGACATGGAAGTATTGACTCGACGAGTACCAAGAACGTAATGTGACGAAAATAAGAGCGCTTTTAGACTGGATGAAAAAGTACGATGACACAAGGAATTGGTATGAATCAAAGAGAAGCAGGTTACACAATTGTAAGACAATACACAAATAGGTGCCATGTTCAAGGGAAACATAGTTGCCATAAAGGATTCCAAAAACCTTGACCCACTTCCTTCAAATTTTTCCCCCACTCAGATAGATGAGTACCCCTTTATTTTTTAACAAGCTTGAGGAGGATAACGTATGCTCGGTATAGCTCATCCTTCAGATGAGTCCCTCGAAATATGTTTAACAAACTTGAGGAAGGAGGGGTTCGGTCCTAGATGGGTCATGGAGATTGGACTCACATAGGTCCTTCGATGCATAGTTTTACAAGCCCAAATAAGGTAAAATCGATAGTTTTTCACGTTTAGAGAGTATAAAAATAACTTAAAGGTGACTCCATGGATGAATTTTTCTTAAGTTTAGTCTCCCAAGCCTAAAAAAAGTGTAAAACAATACAGGAGGGAACTCTTCTAGTCATGCTTGATTAGAGTGCTCTTTTTTCGTAATTAGTCTCACAAGGCCGAAAAATAGATAAACTAGCACTTGAAAGACGCCCTCTCAAACCTTTTAACGAGTGTGAAATGAATCAATATTACTCGACAATATTTTCATGTTTAGGGAGTCTGAAAAGAGATTAAAGGAGACTCCAAAGAGTTCTTTTTTGTATAGCTTTTACGAGTTCAAAAAAGAGATAAAAGTGTACTTGGTAACCTATTCTCATGTTTTAACGAGCACGAGAAAGAAAAAGGACTAGGCTCGTTCCATAAAGAGTTACTATGTTACGATGGAAAGGACCCTTAAATGAGGATCACTCCTAGCAGTGTGTCTTTCTAGAGGTATTTTTCCCCCAACTTATGTGATAGAAGCTAGCGGTTTCACTCCAACATGATGTCCAGAATTTGGAGACCTTCCCCCCAAGCATCATTTCCACCAACAAATATTCTTCTTTTCTTGTTTAGGTTTCTGGTTACAAATGAAAAAAATTTCACTAGGCGGAGGAATAGAAGGTTCAAGCACTCGATTTAGAGTGAGACTCGATTTGGGTGGAGGTGGTTCTGTTGCATTTTTTAGCAAGATTGAATAAGACGATGAACTATGCTCATAGAGACCAGGTACTACCAAAGGATGAGATGAGTCTAAGGATTTTCGCACCTGAGTTGAAATCATGTTTAATGTGGAAACCTATGCAGTGGGAGGAGAAGGCAAAGGAAAAACCCCCATGAGTGATGAATCCTTAAGAAGACCTACACCTACACTCTCAAAACCATTATGTCCTAGAAAAGGGAATTATTTGTTGTGGCATTGTTGAGATCTGGAGTTTTATACTCAAGTTGGTCAACATTGATAATATTTCCTTGATGGGGAAATCATAAGATACAAAACACCGAATATACGATGATAGTCATTGCATAGAACCAACTATGAAAAAGTAACAAATTATAATCAAAGGGCATGTCGACTACTTCGATATCAACCGAAACATTCTTACCCTTCAATGTCACAATGAAATATTGCAAGATTTTGCGAGGTTGGAAACCATGTCCATCAAACTCTTTCAGGGTGGCAGGGGATGTGGTAAGAGTAGGAGAACCAAGGGATCTCCAACAAGGCAAAGACATGACACAAGTGGAGGTTCCCTCATCCAAAATAGTATGATGGATATTCTTTCCACCAACCAAAACTTGAATTTGGAATGCTAAGTGGTGGGAGACCTTCTCCTTAAAAGAATCCATATTAAATTTGATTAGGTTTGACTCCTTAGGATCCATATCTCCAATGGCTCACAACAGGTTTCTACGTTGACTTGGATAGTGTTGTAGAACTTTGAGGGATAACATAGCACAAGGCACTTGCACCAAATCTTCAATGATGTTGAACTTTTGGGAAGCATGAGCATTAAAATTAAATGTCACTTTTCGAGTTATGATCTTGGGTGGGATCAACGCTGCGTCAACAATCAAATTCTCAATTTGAAGAGGAGTGGAAGATGGAGGAGGAGGGGAAATAGAGAGTTGATAAACAACCTTCCCTTTAGTTTGATCACCCAGAGGAGTGTAATAGGTATTTGCATGAGTGGTGACATTAACCGTCTTAAACATGTACACCTTAGAGGAGCTTGTGGAAGCATCCCCATGGTGGGAATGACCTGCATCTCCCCCTTGCAGAGGGGCAAGATTTTGCACAACCAAATGTTGTTGCTGAACTGGTTGGGAAGTACCTTTCAAATATTTATCGATAGCCTCATGATGAGGGCAGTCTTTCATGTAGTGGTCTTCCTCACAAATCATACAAGGATATTTAGGTTTCCTTGTCAGTTGAGTATCAACAAAATTAGGATTATCTTGCTTGTTAGAAGGTTTCTTGGATTTACCCTTGTTTTTCTTCTTACCTCCTAGTTGTTGAGATGAACTGGATTGGACTACATTCACCTCAGAGGCTTGAGAATAAGCAGAAGTAGTTATGGTGTTTGGATGGAACTAGGTTCCAGAGTAGGTCTTGACGGATCATTCAACAAACGAGTAGAATTAGGGATCAGATCGTAAAGTGTGCCAGATTGGGAGTAAACCAAGTCCAAATACTACGCACAGTTGATAGTTTTCTCCTCAGTAACTAGATTTCCCATAGCAACATCGCGGGCAATGGGAGGCAAGAACAAATTTGTAAACCAATCCACAAGGAGTTGGTCTGGAATTGGAGCCTTAATCAATCATCTTCGTCATATCTAGTCATGAATATGATCAGATATGTGGGTGGAAGAGGATTTTCAGAGAGAGGTGAAAAGGTATGTACCAGTATCGTACCATATAGGCAACTGAAAATGCGTCAGGAAAGCCATGCCAAGAGAATTAAATTCGACAAAGGACTTATGCGGTAGTTCAATGTACCATTTTGTTGTCGCACCTGTAAGTGTTCTCTGAAAAAGACTAAGTACAATGGAATCGTCCATAAAAGAGTTGGAATAACACCATAAATGGAAATTCATAACATGATTGTTAGGATATTCCCTAGGTTTTTCGTTGAATTTCAGAATGTCAGATGTAATTTGGTACAGGTGGAGGGCCAAAACGGGGTATGAAGGATGGGATCGTTTGTTAAACATGACAGATATGGAAGATATAACGTATCCAATAATGGTAGATGTTGGTTAGGTTATGGATATTGGTGATAACCATATTGCGTATGAACACCAGTAGGACCATATCCAAGTTGTGGTGAGACGAAAAAACTAGATGGTCCTCCCATATACGGTGGTTGTCTGGGTATTCCACCTATGTAAGGTGGTTTTCCTACGTGTCGACCCATGTACTGTGAAGGAGCAGATGGACCTCCTACATACTGAAATTGACCTAATTTTCCCCTGATGTATGGTGGTGGAAGGGATTGTTGCATCAAAATCTTGGGGTTGATGGATTGATAGGGCATAGTTCCTTGCGGAGGAATGCCCACTAGATTGGGTTGAGCCCACAAAGGATTCACAAATCCTAGCTATGGATGTACAAGATACATGCTAGTGGTAGTAGGGATAGAAGGAATTGCAGGAGTGGATTTCCCCCATGCTTGTTGATTTTGCGACCATGTAGGTTCCCCCCCATAAAAAATGTTTCCCTGCAACTAAAGGTTTCCCCCTAGTTGAAGTTTGGCCTCCCATTGAATATTGACCTCAAATGTAGGGAGTACTAATCTTTGATGTGTGAGATGGAGGTTAAGTATATTTTGTAACCATGGTTGTGTGAATGAATTGACTGTTGTCCATTCGCCTAATGGAATGACTAAGTAAGGCACTTGGTGTGTGCATGTGCGGAAAAAGTGAAGCAATGATATGACCTGACTCATATGCAAAGGGAGATGAATGTGAAATTGGTTGATTCGGGATTACTTAGGTCACCGATGTTTCCGGTAAAGAATAAGCACCAACAATATCACCTACGAGAGTTGTGGAAAAGGGTGAATTCCTAAGTCCTTCAGGAAAACCAAACATCGGTGGGTTCATGCCAAAAGATGGTGTAATGGTTGAACTGGGCGATAAATAGTAAGAATAAAAGGCATCGGAATATCTCATAGATGGTGGATCAATGAGTGGTAGGATGAGTGGATCATTAAAAAGTGGATTCATGTAAGATGCAAGGCTTTCTACGAAGGTTGTGAAGGGTTCTTCAACATGTTGTCCACTTGCAGGAGTGATGCTCCTGGTTTTAGAAGTGTGATCTGTGACCACTGATTCATAAGAAATATTGTGTTGAGGTTCTTGAGTGTCAGGTTCCATACCTTGTATACTATGAAATATTTGATCCTAAGGATGACTATGAAATACAAAGAAACACACTCCTATGAAAAATAAAATCAATCAACCATACAACAATAGAGTTAAGTATTGTTCAAAGACGGGATATCAAGATGCTAGCAAAGAAGTGAGAAGAAGTTACCATGACCTCCACATAACAACCCTTCTTGGTGCAAGTAACCCTCATTTTCTCTAGATCACCCTCCAAGGGTACTGAGAGTGTGATACGACGTCTGCCCCAGGTACCATGGGAATCCTCCCACAATCACCTCTATAGGTACCTAGGAAAGGCCACTAAGGTTAACAACTCACAGTCAGCCTCCGAGAGGGTACAATCAACATTTGGGACCGAACATATGGGTGTTGGGTATGTGTTATATTCTTTGCATGTGTGTGTGTGTGGGTGTGTCAGATACGACGACTGCGTCTGACGATCCCTTTTTTGCTATTTTTTTTTTGGGCGGTTTTTGCTATTTTTAGCGGATTTTGATATTTTTAGCTGATTTGTAAATTAATCCCGGATTAAGGGATTAGGGTTTTGGTATCTACGGAATACCTAAAAACATTGTATATATTGTATGGCGAATGGTGAAATTCAATATAATGAAAAAGAAAGGTTTTCCCGGTTGAGGGTTTCCGGTAAAGATCTCTGTGTATTCTATGTATGAGCCATTGATTAATTTCTGTATTGCTTAAGAATATATATGCATTGCTTTACTTCGCAGGTTTAAAACTTACAATGGGTAGGATATCAAAGTCCAAATCTATTCAAGATAACTAAAGAAACATGGACCGGTAGGGCTCCATAGGGCCTCAAACAGATTCAAAGTTCATGAAGCAGCGAGACCAAATGAAAGAAATGGTTTCTCAAGAACAACCCCCAATATACGATATGTCCACTACGATTGGTTAATATTTGGAGGGGTAATCTCTACTTCTCTCCCGCATGTGACCTCATGTTTATCCCCTGTGTGAGAGGGGGTTCCCAACTATGCTTATACAAAAGTTGTATTAATACGCTCTTTAGTGTTCTATAGTTTGTTTAGTAGTCTTGGATAATTTACTGACTTCACCTAGTCCAAAGACCCTAATCCTAGGTTATTGTTGGTGTGCTAAAACCCAACAATATTCTAGTTGATTTTATTAGCACGTGGTTTATTTTAAATGGATTTTAACTCAAAGGGTTCATGGAGATGAAACTAATGATGTGAGAGAGACTCAACTCCAAAAGAATGAAAAAAAATGATATGAAGTTTTTTCCTTCGATGAATTCGATGTATGGGAAGGAGAAGAGTTTTATTCTTCTTAACATAAGAAATCACTCAAAACAATGAAACTTTCAATTTATGGGATCAATACAATGCCAAATTACCAGTCAAATGTTTCTGAAAACTGAAATGCACATGCAAAACTAGTTTTTTTTCCAAAACATGAACCAAAACAAATTTCCTAATGAATGCAAAAGTTACTTTGTTTGATTATGTATGCAAGGAGACATGAAAAATTTTCTCTTCTTAACATTACTACGAAAGAGATCTAAGTTTAATGCAAATAATTATGAGGAAAAAAGAAATCAAACAAAGCACACTCATGAATGATGAGAATTGATAGAAAACAAGTAGGAGATAACTTGTTCAAACAAGAACTCAAAAATGAAAAAGAGATCAAAAAGTCATACTTTATAGTCTTCAAGAATTGAGTAAGAAATCAAAGACAAAGAAATTAATAGTCGAGTGATTAATAATCTTTCCTTTGATTTCTTCTAATTAATCAGATAATCGAAAAGAGTTGCAAAAAAAGGAAACCAAATATGAGAGAGAAAGGGTCGATTTTGAAATCAAGAAAGAAAATAAAAACTCAATAAAGACTAAAAAGAATGAAGGACAACAAGTTTATAATCAAACAAGAGCCAAGGTAAAAAAAAAAAAAAACTTTGAGCTAAAGAGGAAAATCTAAAGGCTAGACCCAACAAGCAAAAAACTTGAAAATTTCCCTAGAAAAAGGAAACCAACACTCTGGTAACCACGACACTAGAGCGCTACAGTTCTCCCTAGAAGGATCTGGGGGAGAGATGATCAAGTAGTAGTGCCCTGATTTGAACTACAGAGGAGGGCTAGTTCTGAAGAAAATTTGAAAAATACTAAAAAACTCAATAACTTAGAAAACTTTTGTAAAGGTCTCTGTAAGACAACCAAAAAAGAAAAGGAAGATGAAATCTTCAAACCAAATCAACAAGTAGGATCTAAGTATAGGAAAAAGTATCAGACAAACCAAGGGAAGAACAACTAAAAGTTTGTTCCCCGGTGGAGTTGCCAATTTATGTTGCGAAAATATTCCCCTGTGGACAGGTGAATTTTCCCTTGGATTATAGACCTGTAATACCAAGACAGAAAGATACAGGTGGACACTAACATCCTTTTGAATTCAGTTAGATCAATCAGAAAGAGAGAAGGAGAAAGAGTGTGGTGCACCTTGTTTCGAATTTTTTCCTCATTGCTTCCAATATGAGATTGATCTCCAAACTCCTTGGCACAACTTGAAACCTTCAATAGGAAACAAAGAGAAACAAAGAACTCCTACTCTACAATATTAGATCAAACAAATTCATCTACAAAGATTGAAGGAACAATATACAAGCACATGCAAGAATACACAATCTTGAAGGAAATAGGCTAGGTATATTTAAATGAGAACCCAAAGAGAATACTTACAGACCACGATTGATGCAGTTTCAAAAGCCTCCCCAAGCTCCCCTCGTCCATCCCTTTCATGACTCTACCAAGATCATAAGTTTGATATCTGAAAGCTTCCTCCTTTTCACCTTGGAAAGCCATCAATATATAGGCTTGAGAGGCACAAAAACCATGATAAAATGAGGGGTATGGTTGAGGATATGGATCCTTGAGGCTTGGATCATATCCTAAAGTGAATACCAAGCATGAGGGTCAAATAAAACTAACTCAATCTCAAAGAGTTGGCCCATAGATTAAGGTGGGGAATATCCCCTCTTTCTCTCTGTTGGTCTTGAGTTTATACTTAAGGCTTCAAAGTTTAATGTCAAGGAATCCAGAAATAAATAAGGTTTTGGTGTTGACAAGAAGATCAATAATGTAGGAAAAGGAGCTATGGATGATTCCTAGGTTGTCTTTTCCTAGCTTCCCAACGTTCGCGGACACTTATGTCCTATTCAATCACTGCCCATGAGAGTTCAATCTCAACCCGGGTATTAGCGGTCTCTAGGATGGTATTAAACAGGGTTAAAGCAATACTGGTGTGATCATTTAGGCCAGGCTCAATATTGGACTACCTTGCAACAGGTACAGTCATGGAGAAAAGAAATAATCAAAGGATCTGTTGTTTTTAATATTTGATTTTTCTACTTTCAATTCTATGAGAAAAGTTCCTAAAATTGAATTAATGGTATAATAGTTCAGAGGTCATCTTTCGTATCTGAGTTAAATTTTAAAATAATGAATGTGATGAGAGAAAAACATAAAGATGTTAAACAAAGTAAGGCATCATTCATAGAATAATATCACTCTACTAGAGAAGAAGAAAATATATGATGTAACCTTTAATGAAGCATAAAATGTACCAATCTAACTATCTCCCAGGTCTTATATTTGCTAATAGCAAACACAAAGGAAAATCTGTAAGTAATCAGATAACTAAATGAAAAATATAACCACAGTAGATGTTGTACTAAGTTTTGATTAGGCATCCATCAAAGACATATGAATAAAGATGCTGGAATATGAAAGAACAGAAGAACACATAACTCAAAATCAACAAAATATGGAGTCTGTGGTCTGCACTTGTATTAATTCTCAAAGAGGAGAGATTTCTCTATTACAATCGACAAGAAGCTGCCCTCTTTTAGTCTTTTGAAAATATATTTATACAAGAGGTTCTCAACCCTAGGCAGTTGGAATTCTTGTTATTCCTAGCTAATAACAGTTACAAAATGAAAACATGAATCGTTAGACTTGGTTCTTTTCTATTTCTTGCTCATACCAGTAGAACAAGTATACATATGTTACTTCATTGATTTTTTGAAGTACTTCCTTCACCTTGCTCGTGACATTTGACGCACTTGATTAGAAATTGTACTAATAGTCTTGAAGGTTCTGTCACATCCTTTGCCTCTAAAAGATACATCTTTCTCTGTAATTGCGACAACCTATCTTCTATCAGTTTATCTTAAAAAAAAATTGTCTGTAACTGTAAATTTGGCTTTACCAACCATCTATCTATTTGAGCGATGTCAACTTGCTTTAACTGTGAAATTTCAATCTGAGCTTCCTTTGAGCTCTCTTTGATGTCAACTTGATGTTTTACAATGTTTATTTGTCTTAGTATCTCATAAAAATCATTCTTTCCAATTCCTAGTGATTCTTTATTTAGCAAATCAAAAACTTCTTCACAATCCTCTTTTATTTCTTTGGCCATTATTTTACTCTTGACTATATTTTCCTCCCATGCCTTAAATATTATATCACCTCTGATTTGTTCTGCAACAGTCAATCTGGGAGTTGCAGGTACTTCCTCTCTAGCCAATGACACGACCGCTTTTTGAAAGGTGGTCCGGGCTATAGTAGCCTCTCCTTCTTTGAAACTGATATTATATAATGATTGATTTACTTCCTGAAAATGATTTTGGGTGATCTCTACCTTAGCCAAAAGGATTTTTTGTGCTATTTCCAATTTCTTTAGCACCTCCGATGCTTGAGCTCGGAACACTGCTATATCCATAACCATTTTTTCAGTGGAACAAACCTTGTTTTGTAATTTTTTAACCAATTTATATTGTTGGACAAGACTGGACTTGAGCAGTTGGATTTCTTGTCTATCAACAACTCTATCCTTTTCAAGTCCTTTATTGACCTCATCTCTGATATTTTGCTCTGTATTCCTTATTTGATCTCACAACTGACTTATCATCTGATTTCTCTACTTCAACCTTTCTTTTATATTATCAATGGAGAATAAGTTGGTTGTTGCAAAAGATCCCAAAGAGCCTGCTACCTTTGTAGCAAAGTCTTCATCTTCCAAATTTTGTCCATCCAATAATACTCTTTGCTTTTTGACCATTCCACCCTCTTTCTGGTGCATTTCTTTCTTTACCACAACTTTCCTTTTCTTACTGAAAAAGAAATCGGTAGGAGGTATTTCTTCAATAGGGATAGGCGTGAGATCCCTTATGAATATTACCTCTACATTAGGGTTTCCTCTGGTGAAATGTAATGGCATGATAGCCTCAATGGGGTTGTCGATCTCTGTGGATAACTTTTTTCCAGCTCCATCTATAGTTGATTTACTAGGTGAAGATAATGGCTTATCTTCTCCTTGCTTTTTTAATGTTTTTTATTGATCTTTGGACTGGTCATCAGATACCTCTGTCACTGGGATATCCTTTTTCTGAGTTGAGATCTCATAACTATCTGGGTTTTCTGGGGCTTCTTGTTTTCTAGAGCTCCTGACTTCTGGGTTCTGGGTCTCTATTTGTTGGGTAGCTGAAGACTTTGGGTTTTCTCCATGTAATACTTTAGGGATGACACTTCTTCGGTGTTTTTGGAAATTGTAAAACTCAACCATTTCACCAGGTGGTAGAGCTCAAACTCGACTCATAAATTCTTGGTAATATCTTACCCCTCATCCCGAGGGAACTCTTCATGTTCATACCTTTTAAAATTGAAAATGGCCATATAGTTTCCCACGACCTTCTGTGGGTCATGCTTCTTGAATTCAATGTTAACCATCTTTATTTATTCTAAGGCTGCAACCTACACCTTGGAATGACCGAAATCCAATAAGGAAAATGAACCAATAGGTAAAGGAAAATACGACCATACCTTTTTATGCACGGCTTTGAGCTCTTTGCTAATCCCGCTGAGTACAGTTTGTCATGCAACCTTCCAGCATACCAGTCAGTCTGGTAAAAATTGCGATAATGCATATGGGGGAACTAAACAGCCGAAAACTATGATATAAGAGAAGTGTTTCTCTATGTACCAGTCTGCTACTTTACCCAAGTTAACCATAATGTTGTTTGAAATTACAGGAGGTAGGTGACCAAATATAAAAATATGCATTGACACCACTACCCAATTACAGATTTCATAAAAGAAATATTTTTCCTTGTCTTCCCAGAGCTTTGAATGATAATCATGAATTGGTTCTGCACTATGTGGATTCCAACTCCAACTCATCAGTGGGAAATGCGTCATGAAACAGATGACGTCCATAATATAGGCTAACATGAAGAATGTACTTGGTTTCCCTTTGGCTTTATTTGTTTGGTATTCTGTAATTTCACTGGCCAGACTATCCGACAATATCTTGGCCCAGTCGAAAGAATAATCTTCATCCACTGTGTGTATAATGGGTACCCATGATAGAAATAAATGGGTTGTGTTCTCTTTTCCATAAATTCTGCACATCATCATGGCTATATACATGAACTATGGTTCAAGCGATGAGATTGAATTTACGCCACGAGAGTCGGCTCTGAAATTTTTGGGGCGTGAACACCAATCCTTGATCAAGTCAGAAAGACTCTTTCCATATTGATCACACTCCTTATTAAAATTCACTAGAAAACTGGCATCATAAACGAAGTTTGATGTTGCAGACAATTTATACATCACCTGTATGTGTTCCGTCCGAAATGACCCAACAACTATCTTCTAAGAGTTGAATATAGTTCTAGTTGGGACATCTACATGATCCAATGCCCATCCAATCATGTCAATGTAGGGTAAAAGCCTCGGCCTTGTTGCTATCTTATGAAACTCTGCTTGAGTGATAATCTTATATTTGGTAGATAAGTTATCCTTTTCGTTGTCGCTTGAATCATCATGGCAGTTTACCACTTCATATTGTATGGTTTTGAACACTTGCATCCAGGTTTTAACTATGCTTATACTTCTGGGTGAAGTATTATAAATAACGTCTTTGTTTTGGCCAGAAATTTCACCAGTTTCTTTAGGCGCTTTCCATGGAGCCATGATATCCAATTTCAGAGTTCTATTACCTATTACAGAGAATGAGAATGTAAAAAACTGGTTATTTCACTAAGCCAACTCTATGAAAATAAGAATGTAATTCGAAAATAAAAAAATCTTTTTACCTTAAACGCATAAACCATGCGTATACCTTCACTGACAACGCATTTAATTTCTTTAATAAAAAAGATTTGGGCGTTAAAGTCGGATCTTATTTGGAATCATTTCTCTAAATCAGATATTAATGTCATTAATGGTTGATACCTCAGGAAAACTGTAGAATTTGAATGTATCCGAGTTATTATTAAGAAATAGATTAATTAGAGTATAATACCTATTTAGTACATTAATTAATCATACTTATCATTTAATCAGGTTTTGGTGTTTCAGATATCGGGGATCTTTATAACATTTTAAACTAAGACTTATGAAATGCGAATTCGCGATAGGTTTAATTAATTATAATCGTTTTTAACTCTTCTAATTTAACCACGATTAGTTTTGGAATGGCGGGGTTTCGGGTATCGGGAATTCAAAGATTTTATATGGAAGAGATGCCAAATCGCGAAGTCGGAATGAGATTTACTTATCGTTAATCTTTCTTAATATTTAATTAACCTGTCTTAACATTTAATTCTTTCGTGAATTCGGGTATCGGGGCTTCGAAGATGCTCAATGTTGAACCTTCGTACTTCGTGAAACCTCGGCTCCCGAAATTTCGAAAGTAAACCTTTATATAAATGGATTCATTAATAAATAGGCGGCTCCATAATCTCTTAAGAATTTTAGACCGTTGGATTAATCAGAAGGATTCATTCGACGATGATCATCCATGTGCATTTGTTTTTGGTTTTTATTTAAACAAAAATGGAACTTATTTTAGTCTAAAGTTTAGAATAAAATGTATGTTTCAACATAGGCTCCATCTAGGGATCTCGTCTTCCAGAGGGACGAGAAGAACAACAGACCAAGTGCCTTTATTGGGTAAATGGAGTCATTATTGCATTCCTATGAAACATATCTGAAGAAGACACAAAGAAGGATTTTAGAATTTCATCCTTATCTTTGAAAACTTTCAAAACTTAATCATTCTCTGATTCTCGAGTTAGTCTTATCAATGGATTTCCTTTCCTAAAAATGACTTCAAATTTGTATAAGATAATCAAAACAACCTTAATCGTTCTACCAGGGTTTATTGATTTTGTTCGCATCAAGGTAAAACAATTTCAATATTTTAAGTTAGGGAGTCTCCATCTAGCTTAGAATGTAGATCTAGTCAACAAGAACTAGTTACCAAAGCACCTTATAATTCATGTATAACAACCTAGAAAATATTGTAGACATTGCTTCACTACCAGCGAGCCTGTTCAGTACCCCGGTGAAGTTATCAGATTTATCAAATTGAATTTCCTTTCACCACTTCAATTAGTAATTTAGCATTTAAATGCATGAGATGAGGGAAATCGCTTAATGAATTTCCTTTCATCATCTCTTTTAGACTAGATGGGGGCAATCATTTTATGAATTTCCTTTCACCATCTGTCTTGTTTTAAAACATGAAGCGGGGGCAATCAATTGGTATGCAATATACCCGGGAAGATATCTGTTTATAATTTTACAATAGAGGTCTGTCAACTCACTTTGATTGCTCTCGACTAATCCTTCCTTGACCTTCAAAACATCTTCTCTTTCAGGGAAGTTCTCAAGGGGAGTTCTTATTTTTTAGGGACTTTCCTTGAGTGAAACTAATCAGTTTAGTCCTGTTAGAACGACTAATATAGTTAGGATTAACCTAGACATACTTCCGGTTCAGTTAAAGTTAGAGGAATTATAAAATCTTTACCTATTCTCGTTTTGAAGATTTGTTTATGAGTTTCCAAAATTAAGGTGAGACCTTTCTCCTCTGTGAAGCTCATGGGATGATATCAAGAATCACGTGAAGATATAGCTTGAAAATGAACAGGGGAACATAAATAAGTTTCAGATGTTCTGCTGTAGGTACAGTCATTCTTAAACAAGCTTCTTACTCGACCCTAAATTTTTTTCTTTAAAGTCTTTTTATTGCTTATATATATAAATATTTTTTTTGGGTTCAGAGAATTTTTTTTAAACAATTAAAAGTAGCTTTCATTTCTCTGATTAAAGATTTGGTTATGATATTAATAAACATATGATTTCTTTCTTACTCATTAACATCTCCTAGAAAATTTTAACTTAAGTTTACAAGACAAAAGTTCATACCTCAAAATTTGTTTATACTTCCAACCAAGTAGACTATTAGTTTATTACCTGTTTCGAGAGAAATTTAACACGAGTATTTATGCATGCCACCTTTTTGATATCTCAAGTCTCTCGGCTAACGACAAGTATCTTGCAATAAGACAAACATGATAGCTTTCAGGAACTCTTGTAGATTAGAAACCTACTTATTGCATATTTTGATATTTTAATTTTTTGAAATTGACTAACCTGTTTCTATTTATAGTAAAAATAACAATAAAAAATTACTGAAGGAAAGGTAATTATAGACAAAACATGAAACCAAACCGGTATGTATAATGAGGGTTTGGAAATGTATTACTGGATGAAATTCTTGAGGTAACGCCCATTGATTGGGACATTAAGAATATTTCAGTCTAGATTTTCTAACAAAAATACATTCTTTCCTTCAGAGGATGTAATTTTGTACGGTCCGCACCAGATTTGGTCAAACTTACCATGCTTCTCGACATCTTCTTTCCTGGCTTCTCATTTTAGAACCAAATCACCAGGGAGAAATTCCCTGTATTTATCTTTTTGATCAAATAAGGCTTTCATGTTATCTTGATATTTCTGTAGTTTTTCATCTACTTCAGCCCTATTTTGCTGAACTTCAATCAATTGATTTATCCTCCTAGCAATGTCATTCATCTCTTGTTTTGAGTCTTGCCAGAGTTTCATTACTAGCAGCGCTATATTTATGGGTAAAACAACGTCAGTACCATATACCAGCTTAAATGGAGACATTCTGATTGATCGTTTTGTGCCTATTTGGTTAGCTCATAAGGCATATTTCAAATGTACATGCCATGCTTTCTTATTTTCGGTCAGTTCTTTTTTAATTATAGTGATCAGGCTTTTGTTAGATGACTCGGCTAATCCATTGCCCTGTGGATAGTAGGCCGTAGAGTGTCCTAGCACAATGTTGTACTTTTTACAAAAATTATCATGGCCATGGATTTGAAAGCTTGAGCATTATCAGTAACTATCTTCTTAGGGTAGCCAAATATTGATAAAATATTCTCCTCTAGGAAACTGATCACTATTGCGTCGGTTTCATTTCGTGTAGGAATGGATTCCATCCATTTAGTAAAATAGTCGATAGCATTCAAAATCCATTTATGTTGAGCACTCAAGTGTGGATGAATTTCACCAATAAAATCAAGACCCCATTTATGAAATGAAGCTTCAGTTTTAATTGGAACTAAAGGTAATGATGGAATTTTTTTCTTGCCTGTGAACAATTGACAGGGGTTACAAGCTCTGACTTTAGCATTTACATCAGTGAATAAATTCAACCAATAATATTCAGCTCTTAAGATTTTGTAATTCGTTGCTCTCCAAGCGTGATGTCCTCCACACACTCCATCGTGGAATTCATTTATAACTTTTTTTGTTTCGGATTCTACTAAACAACTCAGTAAGAAACCCAAATGATCTTTCCAATATAATTGACCATCTACAATACAATATTTCACAGCGTGTAACTTCAATGTTCTACCTTTAGATGGGGTTAGGTCGCTGGAGCATTTAAGGGTCAGTAGATAAGAAACAATGTCGCTATACCAAGCTGAAGAAGAGAATTTTTCCAGAATTTTAGTTGCGGGTACAGTGACATCGAGTTCGTCTATCTCTAAAAATCCTTCATACTCCTACATATGATTTATTCCGAGTGATTTTAAATTTGATTCAGCCAACAATTTAGCCAAGCCCTAGTCGGTTTAACTTCTAGGTAGAACTCCTGAATTTTGGCTAACCATCTGCCGCTCCTTCCATCGCTATTGGGTTGAACCAATATATCCTTAACAGAACTGGTGGGTACATAAGCAATAATTTTTGAATGTAGTACATAGGTTCTTAAAGCTTTGAGGGATTTCACCATTGCGTAATATTAATTTTACAATTTATCATAATTTAGCTTAGCATCTCTGAGATTTTTAATAAAGAATGCAATTGAATGCTGAAAATCCTCATCATTCTTCTGTAACAGTACAGATGCAATAGTATGCTCAGAAGCAAATGAAAAAATAACAAATTCTTTCAAATAATCAGGACTTGCCAGTACTGGTGCTTCACCTATGACCTTCTTAATACGTTTGAATGACGCCTTGGCCTCACTTGTCCACTTGGCCTCATTGTCTTTATTAAGCATATCTGTAATCAATTTTACAATTTCAGCGAAATTCGAGATGAATCTTCTCAAAAAATTTATTTTTCCTAAAACTGATTGAATTTATTTTCTATTCCTAGGAATATTAATAGTATCTATAACTTCAATCCTTTTCGGGTCAATTTTAATTCCATCCCTAGAGACTATGTGGCCCAAGAGTTTACCTTCCTGCATTGCAAAGTGAGATTTTTTGGGGTTCAGAGACAAACCAAATTTGCGACATTTTTCAAAAGTCTGCTTGAGGTGTATTAGAAGTTCTGCATCAGATTTAGAAAACACAGTTAGATCATCAAGATAAATAACAACGAACTTATCTCTTTCGCCAACAAAGGCGATGTCCATAGCTCATTGGAAAGTTTCTCCTGCATTCTTTAAACCAAAAGGAATTTTATCATACATAAAGGTACCCCAAGGGGTAGTGAACACAGTTTTCTCTTATTTGTGTTCATGTACTGCAATTTGATTGTAGCCAAAAAATCTGTCAATCATAGACATTCTATTTTCTCCGACTACTTTCTCTAAAACATGATCCATTTTAGGTAATGGAAAATCGTCTTTGAGTGATGATCTGTTTAGATTTTTGAAGTCCACGCATAGTCTGATCTCACCATTTTTTCTTCCTTACCAGAACTAAATTAGCTACCCACTCAGAGTATCTGAGTGGGACAATGATCTTGGCATCCAAAAGTTTCTTTACTTCTTTTTCTATCACAGGCAATAATATAGGATTTATTTGTCTGAGCTTCTATCTGAATGGTTTGACACCTTGCTTCAGAGGAATTTTGTGTTCCATTATGGTGGTATCATAAGTTCTTAATTCATCATAGGACCAAGCAAAACCATATTTATACTGTTTGAGCAACTCAACATATTTAATTTTTATTTCAGGAGGAAGGTACTTAGATAATTTTACCAACCTAGGATTTTCTTTCGTGTCTATATCACAATCTTCAACTTCTTCTGGTTGAGGTTGTAAAGTAGACTTCAAAGGAATGTTGTCATGATTAAATAACCTCTCCAATAGGATCAGACCTTTGGGGATATGATTATTTTTCAAAATAACCATACGATGATTAGCAATCTTATTTTGAAATTCTTGAGGATCTTCTCCTTCCTGCATAATCCAAGCAGGATAATTCTGATTTTCTTGGTCGATATGTGTTTCGGCAAAGTCATCCACCATTTCTAAAAATTGCCTGATTTGTTCATCATCCTCGAAAACCTTCCAATGTTGAATATTATTCAGTATGGAAGGTCTATGTCTCATCTCTATATGGAATTTAAGTTTGAAAACCGTAGGAGGCACAAACGTTGAGGCTGCTTTGGCCAATGAATCTGCCCATTGATTTTCTGTTCTGGGGATGTAATGAACTTTAACCAATGAGAAAAAATTCTCAATCAGATCTCAGGCACAATTTCTATAAGATCTCAACCTTGGGTTCTTAGCCTGGTATTGACGATTAATTTGTTTTATGATTAGTTCCACATCACCATAGACTTCTAAGTTCTTAATTTTCAATAGAATATTTTCCTTGATTAAGGAAAATCTCACTCGGTCTTTTCCATACCTCTATACCTAGAAAATAATGCATCATGCCTAGTTCTTTCATCTCGAACTCTGTAGAAATATTCCTCTTACTCTTAGTGATGAGCTTCTCATCTCCTATTAGAATAGGTCTTCCACATATAACAATAGTATCACTGGTCCACCATCCACAACCTTGAAGTACAAGTTGGAATTTGCTTTACTTTTGGTAAAGCCCAATCTCATCAGGAAACTGTCAATTCTACCATACCATGCTCTGGGTGCTTTCTTTAATTCATACAAGGCTTTCTTCAATATGCACACGTGTCTGATTTTCATGTGTGTCGAAACCTTGTGGTTTATCCACATGCACTTCCTCTTCTATTACACCATTTAGAAAATTTGTCTTCACGTCCATCTGGTGTATCTTCCATTTCATCACTGCAGCTATCGTAATTATAGCTATAATTGAAGTGTATCTTGCCATAGGAGAAAATGTCTCCTCATAATCTATTCCTTCTTTCTAGGAGAAACCACATGCCACAAAACTTACCTTGTACTTCTTGATACTTTCATCTACTGAATGTTTTGTCTTGTAAATCCACTTGGAACTTACCGATGTCTTCTCTTTCTATATTGGAACCATATCCAAAACATCATTCTTTACAATGGGATGGTATTCTTCAACCATGGCATCCTTCCATTTTTTATTCTCTGCAACCTCTTCATAACTAGTAGGCACACCATCAATAATGTCACTTAGCAATGCCACATAACTAGAGTATGGTCATGGTCTCTTTCTTTCTCTGAAGGATCCATCTAGGGAACCATACTTCTCTGCATCCTGAACAATTTATCGAGCCCAAGATGGTATTATTTTCTTGGTATTCATCTCTCGAGATGAATATGCAGGTATCTGTGGTTCTTCCATATCATGATCTTCTAATACAACATCATCACTTGCATATGTATTTGTAACCTTGGGAGCTTCAGGATCCTCATCATGGACCTCATATAAATGATTCTATCTTGATCTACTAAAATATGCATCCTCATAGAAGGTGACATCTCTGCTAGTCTCAATCTGTCGATGACCAGGGATGTAGACTATGTATGCCTTCAATGTCTCACTGTATCCAAAAAATATTCCCTTCTTTCCTAAAGGGTCCAACTTCAATCTCTTGTCCTTGGGGATATGCACATATAATGGACAACCAAATATCCTCAGGTGGATGATGTCTGTATTTTCACATGTAAAAATCTCTTATGGTGTCTTGTTTCCCACAGATGAATTGGTAAATCTTGATCATGAATCACGACCTTTATTGTTTCCATGATTGTATGGTTGTTTATTTTTGCAACACCATTTTGTTGAGGATTGTAGGGAGTAGAGAGATACCTCTTAATACCAACTTCCTTGCAGAATGCCTTGAATTCATCTGATGTGAATTCTCCTCCATTATCTAACCTTAGTATATTTATCTTCTTTTCAGACAGGTTTTCAACAAGTGCCTTGAATTCTTTGAACTTGTTGAAGACTTCACTTTTAGCCTTCAAAAAATAAATACAAGTTTTATGTGAGAAATCATCAATAAATGAAACATAGTATACATACCTTCTAATTGAAGTGGATGGCAACGGTCCACACATGTCTGAATGTATAATGTCCAAGACTCCTTTGGATTTTCTATCACTACTTGGAAATGGTTTCTTCATGTTCTTTCCTTGAGCGCATTCATTGCATATGCCTTCATGATTCACTTGGATTTATGAAAAACATGTCACCATATTGCTCACGATTAGTAAGGCTTTGTAATGTATCTGAGGAAATATTCTATGCCATAGTTCACTTGGAGTAATTGTACTATGTACCAATGCTGAAATTGAATGTCCCTTTAACTTGTATAAGCCTCCTTATTGGACACTGATCACTACAACATCATCAATATATTTTCCTCTTGGCCACATGAGGACTTCACCATCAATGAAATCCACTCTGAATCCTTTCTCATATAAAGATGAGATAGAAAGGAGATTCTTCTTCAAACCAGGTACGTACAAAATATCCTTCATCTTCATAGGTTTTCTGAAATTTAACTTGTAGGATGCTTCTCCTACTCCTTTAATGGGATATTAATATTCATCACCAAGCTTTACCTTGTGAGGTGAATCTTTATGAACTAGATCTGAGAGAGACTTCTTGTAACTAGTCATGTGATTAGAAGCACCACTATCAATAAGCCATGTGTCACTTCCATGAGCGATTGTACCTGTAAGAGATGAGATCAATACATATTCTTCACTTGAGTATTTTTATTTGGTTTTATCATGATCAGATTCATCATCTTCTACGACATGAGCATGATGTCTTTTATACTCTCCTTTTCTGACTTGACCTTTGGAGTTGGGACATTTTATGGAAATGTGTCCCATCTTCTAAAAGATGTAGCATTTGTAATTTGAGAAATCCTTATTAAACTTATGTGTATTTTGTAATCCATGAGGTTTCTTGTATGAGTGAACTTCCTTCTTGCTCTTTCCTTTTCTGGTATGTGCTGCTAGGGCTTGATTTTATTCATCGCCTAGTTTCTCTTCTCTTGCTGCTAATCTAGCTTCTTCCTGAGTACAATCCTCCCATAATATGATAAACCTTGTTAGCCTTCTTCTTGAACATATACCCTAAATGAATGATTCCCAAGATATGGGGAGACCATTCAATGTAGTCGTCACCAACTTGACTTCTTCAATTGTGTCTCCAATGGCTTCAAGATGTTCTTTGATTTGAGACAATCTTGTGAAGTATGATTGTATAGTTTCTAAACTCTGCATCTTCACATTCTTGAGTAGTGTCCTCAAGTTCATCTTCCAGTTGATATTCTTTACTTCATACAATCGAGATAAGGCATCAAACATATGCTTGGGAGTTGTTAATGATGAGACACAAGGGATCAAATGATCCTTGATAGAATCAACAATGATTTTCTTTGCATTAACTAGGTTCTTTTTGTAATTTGCTTTGGCCTCATTTTCATCTGGTTATGGAACTTCTTCTTTTACGAAATATTCTAGATCATTCTCTTCTAGAATGAGCATCACTCTATACTTACATGCCCGGAAGTTATCGACACCTTCAAGCCTCTCATCAATATTGGTACAGGGAGCCATCATATCCTTGAACAAAAATATAATAAGAGAAATAAAACTTTTCAAAGAAATGTTTTGTACTTACCAGAGAGTGTTATGCCAAGGTGATTAGTTCCAACTTCAATTCTGCAACTGTCAAGATGTCTTGAGATAGGGTTTATGAGGAAACCTTAAATTTTAAAAATGTGAATTTTGGAATTCTTCTCCAAGGGAAAGGTGGAACCTCCTTAGGATATCTCCTTGGTAGATTTACTTTGAATAGCATCCTCCAAAAAGTGGGTGAAATCACCTTCTATGGTTTTGTGTAGCTGCCGACATTTTCAACAGTTGCAGCACCAATTGCATATTTCAAAACTTCGTCAAGCTGAGAATCTAAACCCAAGGAGAGGAGTGCTAGGGTTAGGAGAGTCTTCCTATGGTATTTACTTCCCCAACGAGTTCTTTTATATTGTGCAAATGGATTCTTTCAGGCCCACTCTGATTCCATGTTAAATTTTCTCTTAAGTTGTTAAGTGTGTTAATTATTCTTTAACTTTATACTATTAAAACAATAAATGCATGCATAAGGATCACTAAAAGAAAGAAATCCACAGTATACAAAATATTTATCAAAGGAAACCCTCATGGGGGAGAAAAACCAACAAGGCTTTTCAATATAGATTCTTCAACAAGTACAATGTCTCTCTCAAGAGAGATCTCTCCAAATATAAGATAAACCAGAAACGCTAACCATAATAGAGTAGCACACCACTAGACCAAGATAGATCTCCAACAGATAACCAAAACCCTTCACCGAAACACCCTTCCTCTGTAGTTGTGTCCCCTTCTCATACTTGCACACTTCTTCTTGTGTGAGAGAGCTTGTTGTGTGTGTTCTCCAAGTGAGGCGCCTAGCCTTTTATATATATAGGTTGAGTCACCCAAAATTAGGTCAATTCCGACCTTTACACTTTACCCCTTTTAATTTATAATTGAATTTTTTCAAGGCACAATAGGGAAGACTTTTACAAAGGCACAATAGGGATGACTTAAAAAATATAATATAATATTATTATTTAGGGTTTTGTCTTGGTATAATACAATATGAATACAATAAGAATATCTTCCGAAGCTACTCAAACTTCAACAGGGAAGAGATTAGGTAGATGATAAGAAGTGGGATCCCTAACCAAGTTGTCTCATCATCTCAAGCCAACACATTCTATACCACCCATCCTATAAAAAGGACATTCTCATAAATGCATTCTAGAATGGATATGGATGGTCAACGTAATCAAAGGCCTAAAGGGGGTAAAGAAGTGGAGACATAGGATATTGTGATAGGGACCTTAGACAAAGGGAAAGGAATTTTGAAAATAACCCAAGGGGAGAGAGAGGTTGAGGGACCAACCTTAACTATTAAATATATCTCCAAGCCATGTTATCAACAAGAAGTATCCAACAAACAACTTCCAATGGAGAAGCAATAGAGAAATAACCCTCCTTATTTTCTCACTACCTAGATATCAAAAGGTAGAATAGAGAGATGAAAAAATATATGTACCCCCAAGCAGTTGGAGAGACAACCCAAATAAAATTTCTAACAATAGTGGATTATCAACAAGGAACCTTAAATTTGGCCTTGTTGGAATATAAGGTGTCAAAACCCCTCTCCCCAACAGACTACATGGTAACTCAAATAAAACTCAAGCTACAAAATATTCAACCTACTAATATAATTGACTTGCATCAACAAGAAAGTGACATGTTGTATAAAGGGGTACTTAAATCCTATGCTAGTGAAAGGAAGATGAGGTAAATGGTGCACAAAATCAATAAACAACTGAATCAAGATACAGTTTCCAATAGGGAAAATGAAACAAGGATAATGATGCTAGAAAATAAGATCATAGCTCTAAGTATATACCCTAAAGACCCAACTTATGTGGGAGAATTGGTGAAACAATATGACATTGAAATCAATGTCCTAAGAAGAATATTAAACCTCCCTGAGTCCCAACATGTGAAAACATTAGAGTATTAGGACAACCAAAATAAATAAGAGCATCCCTATCACTAGTTGGTTGAAAGGAGGAAGACCATAAAATGGTTACAGGAAGAAAATGAGAGGTTGCAAGCAGAAAATGAGACCCTAAAAAATCAACAGGCTCAGTCGATCCAAACAAAAAATTCAAGGACAGAGCAAGATACCTTGGCAGACCCAACACAAGGATTAAATAAGGTAATGATTGATCTTAGTGTGAACAAAATGGAGCTAGGAACTATGACCAGCCAGCGCAAAAGCAAAGATGCAAGGGTGACAGATTTGGAGGAGCAAGCAAGGATTAGATAATTCTTGTTGGCCCAGACAAATGTTGCTAAGGAGGAGGCTCTAAAAGAGATAGAAAATTTGAATATGAAGGTGATAGGAAAATCGACTCTTAAAGCAGTCAAATATGTCATATGGGATAGCATATCCACCTTGATATGTGACAATTGGTCTCATTTTTCCGTAATAGGTGATGAGCTTGAGCTACTCACCTCAACCAAGAAACATATGACCAAAACAACCAATGATTTAAAAAATAAATCAAAATTGGATAATGATATCATAAATTTCCTAGAAACGGGACCAGTGAGAAAATCAAGGAGGTAAACTTTAGTGATAGCACCAACATCATAATAGATTCTAAAAAGGTCCTTACTAAAACAAGTTTCATGCAAAATGATGAGAACGTATTGCATGAGATGACAGAGGAAGTAGCCTCCTTCAAAAATATTTTTACTGAGTTCATCAAACTTGGGTTGCCAACCCCATGGGATGGGAATGGAGACATACTCCCCCAAAATAAGTATCAGGAGCTTCTAGAGAAGAAAAAAACTAATGACAACAAATTTGATAAGCTAGAAGGATTTTTGTTGGGACAAGATGTCCTAGAGATACTCGTTGGAGACTTTGAGATATTGCATAGCTTGAATGGGATTTTTAAGAATATTCCCCAACCATCCTATGAAATATACACCAATATATATGGGCTAGTAAGAAACATGAATAAAATTGAATACCCCATGGGAAAGGTTTGCATCGCATGTGTCAATATGCCAATATCCCTTTGGGAAGGCAAGGAGAATCATGTGGCACATGACCTGATGACTAAGGATACAAGTTTTGATAAAGTAAATGTCTATGTAAAATATTTTTTACCATGGTGAGACCCCTCCCAAAATAAGAGGTTCTTTTGAAGAATAAAGAAGCAATAAGTAGTTTCAAGAAGCTATTTTGGATAGGTAACAAGGCTATAAAAGAGGAACAAGGAACTGTTTTCAAGGGTCAACACTTTTGGGAATTAAAGAAGTTCTTATACTCAAAGATGCAAGATCACATATCTCAGGAACATGCAGATGATGAAAGCAACAAGCATCAAGAGATTTATACACCATGATGTATTCAATCTGTAAACTCCATATCCATATTATTTCATTGTAATTGTTTTCTAGTTAAGCCATCTCTTCCATTCTGGTTGATTGTATCATATCTCATTAATAAAATCTCAGAGAAAAATATTAGCACCACATTCAGTGTCAGTGTGTGATGTTTGTCTTGGAATTTGGATTGAATTCATTCTATATGACCAGTTTTTGACATTTATGTTTATATATTTGAATGTATGCATAATGTTTTTGTTATGTTTGAATGTATGAAACTCTTAAATCTCTCTTAAGCATAATACTTAATAGATATAGATTCATATTTGTTATAACTGTTGAATTCTTAATTTCTCAACACATTTTCTTTCTATGAAGACTACAAGATTTATTCTCAGAAATACCTTGCAAGTTTAAATGTGTTTCTTACAATTCATCCATCCATCCCTCTGAAAATTTCAAATTTCTGAATGCACATGGTAACATGCCTCTTGGGTTTGAGGGTTTTATTCGTTTGCTCTGATTTTTTTTTTTTTGAGGATCAAGAGATAGGAGAGATATATAAGATATTCACACAATATTTTCTAGTCTAACATGGTTTTAAGACTCTATCTGAGTTTTATCCCCTAAGGTGCATTGGCATAGATCCATAAATAGCCTAGAACATCTCAAGGCACAACAACTTGAATATTTCCAATCAATCTTATTATCAATGAATTCCCATTTATTCATCAAAACCCTTTTCACTTCTTCATCATCATTAAAAAATTACCAATAGTCAAAGTTAACTAGTACAAAGGATCTGTAAAGAACATCCATTTTGACCTATCCATGTGTGGGGAGCTCAACTATTTGGCTAGTGGAAGAAGCTACAACTAAGGTATCTATTATTGATCCAGATTTGATGAGAAGAACGAAAAATGAATACATATTATTATTATTCTTAACACAAAGACACAAGAATAACATAGATACAGTAAAATTGGTTTCTATTCAATAAGAAAATGTGCTGAAACTGTAAAATGCAGTGGAAAACAAGCTTGCTAGAATGGTGGTGGCTTATCTCTAAGAAGAGATGTTACAGATGCGCTCATTCACAAGAAGATGGTCACAATGAGAGTCTATAATAATTTTTACAATAAAGAAGAATTCCAAAACCCTAGACATCCGAAAACCTAACCCTAGGAGATGAAGCGCCAAAATTCATGTGGGCCCCGTTGGGGTAATCTAGTACATCAACTTCTCGTGGTCGTAACTTTTGCATACAATCTTCTTTTAAGGCGCATTCTAGCCTGTTGGAAAGGTCTATCCGAGGACTACACATGTTGTCATCAGACTCCACTTTAGTATATAGTTTGACTGTGGAGATCCCTAAAAGCGTTGTTTAGGGCCTCAAAATGGCCCCGGAAGTCAAGGACCCAAAAACTAGGAATGACAAACTAGAAAACTGCCAAAATGAGCCAGTTGGAATAGGTGAGAGGCCATCGATATCCATCTGGATCAATCCTCCCCCTTTAGGAAGAAATGGTCTCCATTGCATTGAGTCCCCCCATCAGATGAGGAAACTTTTGTTGAATTTGGCCATGTGTGAGCCACTTGCCTTGGTGCAGGAGTTGCCCTGCTTTCACAAATCAATAAAGTTGGATCCTTTGTTGGTGAGTTCCCTTGACCTGTGTGTCCACAATATGATCATTGGATTCCTGTTGCATGATATCAGGGTTGAGCTTTGTTGGTGTCAATTGTTTTTCTATCTTTGAGGTGTCCAATAATGGTGGGAAGTATGGCCGAAGGAGATCCACGTTGAACACAGGGTGTAGGCTAAGGAAAGGGGGAATGTTGAGCACAAAATCATTGTCACCCATAGCCTTGGTGATGGTGTAAGGTTTGTAACAGAGTGGGAAAAGATTCCTATGGCACCCTATAAAGCGTTCTTTCTACAAGTGTAACCACACTTTGTCTACCACCTGAAACTTATGTGGAACCTGGTGTTGATCATGGTGCTTCTTGTACTTGGAATTAGACTTCTGTAAAATATATTGAACCTGTTGGCTGATGTGATGGATTTTCTCAACGAACCGGGAGGATTTTCCACCTTCATTTGGATTAGGTGATGAATCAGTCAGTTTGGCCACAAGAGGTAGTGAAACATCCATCTGCCCAATGGTTGGAATCCCAACCTGACCTGAAAGGTGTTGTGGCTGGTTGAGCTATGTAGGGATCTCTTATAGCTATGTTGAACATAGGGAAGACTCTCATCCCAGGTACATGGGTTCTTGTAATTGTACATGCGTAGGATATGCATCATCCGATTGATGACCTCAGTTTGGCCATCTATCTAGGGGTGGAAGGGAGTGGATTTGGTGAGCTTGGTGTCCAGTAGTGACTAGAGTCTCAACCAGAATGTTTTGAGGAACTGATTGTCCTAATCTAAGATATGGGTTTGTGGGATTCCAAAATGTACCCAGACTCATTCAAAGAAGATCTTGAAATTGGCCTCTATTGTGATGCTCTTCTTGGAGGCGGCCAAGATCGCCATATTGGAAAAGCGATCAACAACCACAAAGACACAACCATTTCCCCTCTTGGTGGATGGAAAACCTAACATGTAGTCCATTGAGATGGATTCACATGGTTTGTCAAGAGTAGGCATGGGGTGTAAAGTCCCTATTTCTTAGAGGTCGGTTTGGCAATAGCGTAGGTAGTGCAGGACCTGATATACTTGTTGAAATCCTGTCAAAATTTCATCCAGTAGAAATGTTTCTGCAGCACTGCCACTGTCTTTTCGACATCGAATTTTCATGCCACCCAACTGTAGTGGGATTCCCAAATTATCTTCGCTCACTTTCTTGATGGAATGAATAGATGGCTCAGTCGACACAATAGCCCGTCTTGAAGATGAAAATTAGCGACAACTGAGTTTGCACCCAACATTTGGTATGTGGTGGCGAAGTCAGGGTCTGTATCATAGAGGTTGGCCCATCCGGAGGTCTTGTGGCTGCAAGAGTCTAGCACCGTGGTGAGTGTCGCAACTGGAGGTCAGCTAAGGAAATCAATGAATAGATTGGTATTGTTGGTTTTATACTTGATGTTGAGGTGGAACTGCTGCAAGTATATGGACCAATTTTGATGGTGGTCATTCTGCTATTTTCCTTGTGTCTTCCTGACCTACAATGGATTATGATCTGTGTGGATGATTGTCTCCTTCCCGAGAATGTAATGTCTGCACTAGCGGCAAGATTTCACAATGGAGTACATTTCTTTGTCATAAGTAGGGTACTTATATACAACATCTGATAGTGTCTCACTATGATAGGCCACAGGGTGGTCATGCTGAGTGAGAACTATACCCACAGCATAGTCGGAAGCATCTATCTCAATCTCAAAGGGATGTTGTAGGCCCGGTAATGAAAGTACAAGGATGAGCACAAGCGCTACTTTAAATCATCAAACACTTGTTGTTGGTACAGTCCCCACACAAATTTTTCCTTACCACCACCTCTGGTTACTTGGTTGAGGGCCCATGCAATATGGGAGAATCCCAACATGAACCTGTGATAAAAACTGGCAAGGCCTAATAATCTTCAAAGCTCAATGAGTGTGGTTGGGGCTGGCCATTCACAGATGACCTGGATCTTGGCTGGATCCACATGCACACCATGCTAATCCACGATGTAGCCTAGGTACTAGACCCCTTCCATGTCAAAGGATCATTTTTCCAAGTTGTAATATAGCTTATGTTGTTGCAGGGTGTTCATAACCTACTAAATATGTTGCAAGTGTTCCACCCAAGTCTTTTTGTAGATGAGGATGTCATCCAGATACACCACTACAAAAGTATAGGTGAAAGGTTGCAGGGTATCGTCCATCATCCTCATGAAATTTGTTGGAGCATTTGTCAAACCAAAAGGCATGACCAACCATTCAAAAAGACCTTCCTTTGAATTGAAGGTGGTCTTCCATACATCTATCTATTCTATGGGAACCTGGTGGTAACCAAAATTCATATCAATCTTACTGAAGCATTTTCCCCCCTTGAGCTAATCAAGGAGATCGTCGATTCTTGGAATTGGGTACCAGTTTATGTCTATGATTTTATTTAGGGCTCGGTAATCAATGCAGAGTCACCAAGTCCCATCTTTCTTCTACACCAACACGATCGCGCTCTCACAGGGCGATGAGATGGGATGGATGTGCCCCTTGTGGAGCAGTTCTTGGATCTGTCTCTTGATATCCTCATTCTCTAATAGAGAGAAACAATAGTCTGGCCCATTGGACAGAGATGCGTCAGGGGCCATATCAATGGGATGCTTGACCTGAAAATGAAGAGGTACCATGGTAGGTGAGGAGAAGATATATTTGTATTCTTCCACGACCTTGTCCACTTGCTTCTGCTATGTGGATAGGTCGACCGTGAAGGCCCTGGATGTAGCTGTAATATTTCACTCACTCTGAGAGTGAATCACGAAGAAGACAAACTTACTGGTCTGAGAGATGAACTTCCTGCATTTCTTGGAAGAGATCAAGGAAATGGAACTAGGTGGGACTTCCTTGAGTATCCTATATAATTTCATGTTCAAAGTAATAATAACACTGTGAGGCCTATACTCATATACAACATGATGTTTCCATAAATAAGGTTGGCCCAAAATAAAATTAAAAACTTCGAGAGGAGAAACATCACACAATACCTCATATTTGAAGGGCTTGATGTCGTATGACAAGCAACACTGTTGGTTGACGTAGAGATCGCTTCCTTGGTGGAGCCATCTAATGGTGTAGGGTTGTGGGTGCAACATTGTCAGAAGAGCTAGTCATTTGAAGACCTCTTATGAGATGAGGTTCTTCTGGCTACTGCTATCAATAATAAAGTGCAGTGGGGTTCCTTTTACCCACATCTGTGAATGAAAGAGGCACTCACCTTCTTCTGGATCTTCTGGTTCACCGAGATAGACCTTGGTGGTAACAACAATGGCACTGGGTTCCACATCAATGATCTGTCTCCCTCTTCGTGGTTCTGAATTAGAGTTAGAACCCACATCTGATTCAAAGGCTTTCACCTTAGCCACCAACGATTGCTTGGAGCGGAAATTAACAATGTTATGTTAGGGGCTCTTGTGGAAGTCGCACCACTTCCCAGTATCTTTCTTTGTCTTTCTGGTGTCCTCCTTTGCTTATGGCATAGACTGGTTGTACTAAGTTTATCTATATTTTATCTATTCTTTGTTCTGCAAGTTGGGGATTCCCTTTACTTGCTTCTGATGTGAGGGGTTCCCAAGCCCAAATTGTCACGCCTTTTGTTTAAGCTTTTGCTTGATTTTGACGACGTATCGATCGAACATGCCCAAGGACGAGATGTCCAAAAACTCCATTTTAGCGTAGATTTATCTATGTATACCACCGCGATACTTGAGCACCATATGTCGCTTACAATCTTTGATACCTAGCTTGGTGTGCAAGGTATGGAAGATATTTGTGAACTCGGGAACAACTTGGTCTGTTTCCTACTCCAGTGTAGTCCATTTTGTATATAGGTTGTCATAACTTCCGACAGGGAAGTATTGTTCCTTGATAAAATCTCTGAAGAACACTCAGGTGACCATTTTTATACCCTAGACTAGGGATAAATAAGGATATTATGTCTCGAGGCCCACAAGTCCTAGACATGGAGTACTGATAGCCAAGTCGACTTGAACATGGCCCTGGAGGGCCCATCCTTTTCTTCTTCAACACCTCCACTTTGTTAGCAGTAGTAACATCCATCACATCGACCTAGTCTTGCAGCAGAAATGGGTCTTTCTCCATGGGGTAATGAGTCTGGGTATCATTGTATGTGTCACTCTGATCCTGAAAACCTTTGAATATGTGCATTTAATTCTTTTTTCTTATAACGTGTTCTTGGACCTTATGCTTTTCCACTTGAACACACCTGGGGGGAATGACATGATACCCTTGTAAGATGGTACCCATAGGGTTTGATTTGCCACTGGGGGGATTCATGAAAGGCCATTGCCCGATCCCACCATACTTACCACTTTTCATCTTTTTTTTCCCACTCATCCAACCCATTACACTGGTCCGGGCATTGGGCTGGCCAAATATCTAAGGGTTGTACCCTACCTTGTGGAAAGAAGGGGATAAAGGCCCAAAGGGTAAAAGCAGCTAGAAAAATATTAAAGACAAAAGAATGAAACCTTGAGATGCTTCGTTTAGGGATCCTCGAGAAAGCAATAAAAATATTCTCAATAGGAAACATAGGGACCCAAAAAAAATAATAAATCAAGACCTAGTTATAGGATAGGGGGTCTCATCACGAGCCAACCTATTAGGTCCATGTGCATGTAGCAGTATGATACTACCGAAAGTTAGTCACCACGCTAGGGTAGTGGCTCTTGGTGTTATAGACAAGAGAAAGGGGGTCTCATCATGAGACAACCTTCTCATTTCCGTGAAAGGTTTGTGGGTAACATTGCCACCACTGGTCACCATGCCAGGGCAGTGTCCCCTAACTAGCCTCTTGTAAGAAAAATCAATAAGAATAAAAGTAAAAGGTAGGAATGAGCTTGGAAACATTTTCATCCATGACAAGGTGTAGCTCACCGTCTTCAGAGGCACCCATAGGTAAGCTATACATTTCCCTATTATCACTGCACCCCTTGCCTAGACATCCCTTACCACCTCATCCATTCACATGGCCTGGATTTGAATTCTACCGGGAACATCCCACATACAATGAGAATTAGCCCAATAGGATGTCCTAGCATGCCCTCCAAACTTGGCTTGCATATTAGCATAATTTGTTTGAGCACTTATCTGAGTAAAAGGGGTTTCATGCACATGTTTAATAACTTGATGATTAGATGTGATTGACATTGCTATGATCCCTATGAATTATGAGCCCATGGAGGGCATATCTATTGATGTTGCAGGGCCACACTTGATGGACAGGTACACATGGGAATATGATTATTTCGGACCTCCATGGGGATAAAATCCCACCAGATGGATGTTGATACCCCAACCAGGGGAAGAGACAGATCACATGATAGCACCAGAGATAGAGGAGGACGTTTCACCAGGGAAGCCTGGCAAGCCTAGACCTAAGGGGTTATTGCATTTCCACCATGATGTAGGCCTTGGAATGACCATGACATCATCGAGGTCACACATGACGTCACCCAACTTTTTGGGATGTTTTGGAGGCAATTGTGTGCCAAGTGGCACGTGTGGCGGGTTCTTGAGGTCCATGGAGGCATAATGTTTTGCTCCTGGAAGCCAACATTGCCCAAAAAGGGCCTAACGTCACCCTAAAATGGCTTGACGTCACATTAGCAGCTTGTTTTAGGGTTTAATTATGAAATTTAATGTAAAAAATGAATATTATTTGTAACTGGCCATGTCAACCTTTTTTACCTAATTCTGGTCATTAGTATTGTATAAATAAGGGGAAAATCCCTCTTATTTTGGATCATCTTTCACTCACTTTTGTGAGGAATGAAATTTGCGCCCTCCTTAGGGTTTCTTGGCTGAAATTTTAGGTGCACTTGTTGAAGGAGGATACATTTGGTGTATTTTGTCAAGCTTCTTGGTGGATGTGTTCAACTAGGGTTTTTCTTGATTATTCTTGATGTATGTAAGTGAATTTTCTACAATTCTTCTTAATTGAATGGTTATGGTTTTATTTATCTTGGATTTACATTCAATATCATGAAATTTCTTGATTAAACCCTAGGAAGACTAGCACATGTTATTTTCCTAGCTTCAAAAGCTTTCATCTACTAGATATTGTCAAAAGGCCATTTTTCTTGAAGCGTGAGTTAAGGACTTGCCATTGCAACACCTTAGTATCCATTGCTTCATCTTAGCCGATTTTTCTTCATCATTGAGTTAAAGAGGGAGGAAATATACTAAGGCCTAGGGTTACCTACACCTTAGTAGTTAGTTTCCCCTAGGGTTTGATAGTTGGAGCGTTGGGTTACCAAACTCCAACTTATCATTCTCTCTTGTCTTTGACTCTCCATTATCATTTTCTTGAACATTTGTTGTTGCATTATTGACTCCATTTACCCTAAAAGCACTAGTCTAAGTCCTCTCTTGAGTAATTGATCAACACATCCTTCAAAACCTACTCTTTGAGCAACCTACTAATAATTTCTAACCCTAGAAAAGCCTAACCTACTAACAACATTGTTGTTGTTACTAAAGTAAGCTACAACCATTAGATGCAACATTAACATCTCATGAAATCAATTGAAAAGGATGATTTATACCTTGTCTTATTTGCTTCTATCAAATACTAGTATTATGATTTTAATGGTTAATGATTCTCAGACATTTTGAAGCTATTTTCAAGGCATTTAATGTGAAGTATTGCTCTATAAATATTGTTGTTATAAATTTTCTGTTTACTTCATCATATTAAGAAAATTGCTTTTCTCAAGAAATTCCATGGCTTTATGAAGTGCTAACTAGAAAGTGTACTTGCAAATATATCTAGTTTCATGTTGCTTTGTTCCGAGAAGGTACACTTTGACATATTATCTTTTCATTGTTTATAAAACCAGACTTTCTGATCGGTGGTGACTTGTGAGAGGGGATCTTTATCTAGCCACTTTGACTTTTCCTTCTCAAACCCCTAGGTCACCGGGGACGTCTCCTCTAGGCCTACTGCCCTAAATAGAAAGAGACATCCTATTGAGGTGACAATGATAGGATAGTCTCCTGTTACACTAATTTACTCTCCTTTAACTTCTTCTTCTATCAAAGTACAAATTGTGCGATAACATTTTGGAGTCGTTTTCGAGGAACACTGAGTCAATATTCCTCAAACGACACTTTTTCGGTAAGCCTTTATCCAAAGAAATTTTCTTACAAGCTTACCTTGCGACTCCACTAAGGGTGATTCCCTTATTCCTTTGATAATTTCAAGAAAATTATCTAGCTACTCCACTGATGACGAAGAAAACCATGACTTATCAATGGGACTGGGGAAACTTCAAACCTTTAGAGATGAGTAAAATATATGGATACCATTGACAAATGCCCCCGGATTATGAAAAATGGTCCCTAAATTCACTGGTAGTGATGAAGAGAATCCTAATAAACATGTGCATGATTTTTATGATTTCTTTCAACTTCATCGTATCTGTGACGATGGCAAAGACCTCGCAATGAAACTTTTCTCTACTACTCTTCATGATAATGTCAGGATATGGTATGAATACCTCCCTAATGCTAGTATTTCCACCATGGATCATTTGGAAAAGGTTTTCCTCGAAAATTGGGATCCTTTCATGATAAATTTCATGAAACAGTCGGCGAATTTCATGATAAATTTACAAAGATATTACAACAAATCCCAGTAAGCCATCACCCGTCACACAAATTTCTTCTTTTTGTTTACACCAAAGCCTTTATGGGAAAAATGAGTTTCCCTATCAAAGATGAAGCCTCTAGAAAAATCCATGAAGTTTATAATATGGCTACAGAAATCGAATCGAACATCTCCTCATTCAAAGAACAATCATTTATTCTGGAAGTCAAGGATTGTGAGCCCAAAGAAACCCTGGAAGATTTATAACAAGACATCAGTCAACAACAAGGGGCCCTTGATGAAGGTTACCAATCCCACGGGGAAGAATAAGAATTTACTAATTCATTTACCGAAGATAACGAAGATATGGTTGAAGAGTGAGAGCCTAAAAATATCAAACACAATGATGAAGTATCGATATGTGCTCCTCCCTTTGATGAAGCCATCCACAAGCCTATTTCTCCTACACAATAAGAAGTGGATGAGGTTAGTCACTTTCCTTTTCAGGATTTTGATAATACATTATTCTGTGATTCAGAGAGTGAAGAAGAAATGGAATCCTTGAGCAAGGTAGACCCTCCTTGTTGTACAGTTGAAGATGTAGAAGCAAGTCTTCCACTTGATGAATTCATCCAAATACTTGAAGCTCCTGCACAATAAGAAATAAACACGATGAGTTACCTTCCTTTCAAAAAAATTGATGATTATTTACTTTATGATTTGGAAAGTGAAGAGGAGCTAGATGAGTCCTTAAAAGCTCTAGATCCTTCATGTTATGATACAAATAGTGGCATGGTTGATAATATTGATGGGTTCATACATGTTGGGGGATGTAAATGGGATGTAATTGGTTATGATGTGGACCCAATTTATGACATTGAGAATCATTTCCAAGTATTTCCTTTACATTTATCACAACAGGTTACTCTTAATTTTGAACAGTGGCAACAAAGAGATGATATAATTACCGATACTTTCCAAACACCTAGGGTTGACATAGTCCCATATCCTCTTGGTGATTTTTGGTCATACCTTGAGTATTTTGATGAGTACTCCTATGAGCACTTGGATTTACTCCATGAAGAATATTATCAACCACCTCTGTGCTCAAATCTTTATAAGAGTAAGGACATCATTTGCCCAAATAAGGATCCTTGTGACAACGTTCTCCAGCCACCTTCAATTACTTTACCTTGTTGTGTCATTAAAGGTGTAGTTGGGAAGTATGTATTTTGTATTAAGTTTCCTCTAAGCAAAATCCTCAAGTTCAAGGCCAGGTTGAATACCTAAAGAAGAAGTATGTCATCTCATTATTTCAACCTTCCCTTAAGAACTTCTCAGTCACCCTCTAGTTTTTTTCTTTTTCCTTCTGAGACCTCAAATTGTGAAAAATTCCAAGGTGGCCAACCCTCGGACTCTTTGAGTCAGTCTATTGGACCTCTGAATTTTCACGATCCCTTTTTGAGATGGATTGAACACTCTCCTGAGAGTATGACCTGGCATGATTTTGTCCCTCCCTCCTGCCTCCATGACCTAGACTTTATGACCTCCTATGATATAGTACATTTTCTAACTCATGTTATTTTTGTACTTAACTTATCACTGTTTTGGTTTATGATGAAGCACAGAGGCAGGTATCGTGAGACATTGCTAGGGTGGTTTCACTGGTTGTTTGATTTCACCTAGCTTTCATCCAACATGTAAGTAGAGGTAAGTAGGTAGGAATTTTCATTCATTGTATATACCATCTGCATTTCATGCTAGAATAGTTTGTATTTCCATTTGTACATATGCTTGTTTTAATTTTTGTAATATATATATATATATATATATATATATATATATATGAGCCGAGGGTGATATCACCACCCAAAATGATTGTAACAGTCTTATTTTGAGATCAAGCAGGTCACAGTTTATGCTAGAGATTTTGAGGTTCTCATGCACTCTACGGTGAGCACATGTCCCCAAGTTGGAGCCATATGTTATCCCCTATCCTAGGGATAACTAATGATATTATTTCTCGAGGCCCACAGGTCCTAGACATGGAGTATTGACAACCAAATCGACTTGAGCATGGCCCTAGAGGGCCCATCCTTTTCTTCTTCAGCGCCTCCACTTTTTCAGCAGAAACAAAATCCATCACATCGTCCTATTCTTGCAACATAAATGGGTCTTTCTCCATGGGGTAATGAGTCCGGGTATCATGGTATGTGTCACTCTGATCCTGAAAACCTTTGAATATGTGCATTTAATTATTTTTTCTTCTAACGTGTGCTTGGACCTTATGATTTTCCACTTGACCACACCTGGGGGGAATAACAAGATTCCCTAGTAAGATGGTACCCATAGGTTTTGATTTTCCATTGAGGGGATTCATGAAAGGCCATCGTTCGCTCCCACCATACTTACCACTTTTCATCTTTTTTTTCCCGCTCATCCAACCCATTACACTTGTCCGGGCATTGGGCTGGCCAAATATCTAAGGTTTGTACCTTACCTTGTGGGAAGAAGGGGATAAAGGCACAGAGGGTAAAAGTAGCTGGAAAAATATAAAATCCAAAAGAATGGAACCTTGAGATGCTTCACCCAAGGATCCCTGAGAAAGCAATAAAAATCTTCTCAGCAGGAAATAGAGGGACCCATAAAAAATAATAAATCAAGACCTAGTTAGAGGATATAGGGTCTCATCAATAGCCAACCTATTAGGTCAATTTTCATGTAGCGGTATGGAACTACCAACAACTGGTCACAATGCCAGGGTAGTGGCTCTTGGTGGCATAGTCAAGATAAAGGGGGTCTCATCATGAGTCGGCCTTCTCATTTTCATGAAATGATTGTGGGTAACATTTCCACCACTGGTCACCATGCCAGGGAAGTTTCCGCTAACTAGCCTCTTGAAAGAAAAATCAATAAGAATAAAAGTAAAAGGAAGGAATGGGCTTGGAAGTATTTTCATCCATGACAAGGTGCATCTCACCCTCTTCAAAGGCACCCACAGGCAAGCTATACATTTCCCTGCTATCACTACACCCCTTGCCCAAACATCCCTTACCACCTCATCCATTCACATGGACTAGATTTGACTTCTCCCGATAACATCCCACATCCAATGAGCATTAGCCCAATAGGATGTCCTAACGTCCCCTCCAAAGTTGGCTTGCACATTAGCATAATGTCTTTGAGCATTTGTCTGGGTAAAAGGAGTTTCATGCACATGTTTAATAACTTGATGATTATATGTGATTTACATTGCTGTGATCCTTATGACTTATGATCCCATGGAGGGCGTATCTGTTGATGTTGCAGGGCCACACCCGATGGACAGGTACTGGGGATATGATTAGTTCGGACCTCCATGGGGCTAAAATCCCACCAGATGGATGTTGAGACTCCATCTAGGGGCATAGACAGATCAAAGGATTGTACCAGAGAGAGAGGAGGATGTTTCACCAGGGGCAGCTTGGTAGGCCTGGACCCAGGGGGTTTATGCTCTTTCCACCATGATGTAGGCCTTGGAGGGCCCATGAAATCACCTAGGTCACCCAACGTTTTGGGATTTTTTGGAGGCAAATGTGTGCTAAGTGACAGGTTCTTGAGGCCCAAGGAGGCCTAACGTTTTGCTCCAGGAGGCCAACGTTGCCCAAAAAAGGCCTAACGTCACCCTAAAAGGGCATGAATTCACATTAGCAGCTTGTTTTAGGGTTTAATTATGACATTTAATGTAAAAACTGGATGTTATTTGTAACTGGCCATGTCGACCTTTTTGACCTAATTCTGGTCATTAGTATTGTATAAATAAGGGGGAAATCCCTCTTATTTTGGATCATCTTTCACTCACTCTTGTGAGGACTGAAATTTGCGCCCTCCTTAGGGTTTATTGGATGAAATTTTAGGCACACTTGTTTAAGGAGGTTAAATTTGGTGTATTTTGGAAAGATTCTTGGTGGATGTGTTCAACTAGGGATTTTCTTGATTATTCTTGATGTATGTAAGTGAATTTTCTGCAATTATTCTTAATTTAATGGTTATGGTTTTATTTATCTTGCATTTACATTCAAGATCATGAAATTTCTTGATTAAACCCTAGGAATACTAGCACATGTTATTGTCCTAGCTTCAAAAGATTTCACCTACTAGATATTGTCAAAAGGCCATTTTTCTTGAAGCATGAGCTAAGGCCTTGCCATTACAACACCTTAGTATCCATTTCTTAATCTTAGTTGATTTTTCTTCATCATTGAGTTAAGGAGGGAGGAAATATACTAAGGCACATGGTTACCTACACCTTAGTAGTTAGTTTCCCCTAGGGTTTGATAGTTGGAGCCTTGGGTTACCAACACTCCAACTTATCATTCTCTCTTATCTTTGACTCTCCATTGTCATTTTCTTCAACATTTTTTGTTGCATTATTGACTCCATTTACCCTAAAAGCACTAATCTAAGTCCTCTCTTGAGTAATTGATCAACACAACCTTCAAAACCTACTCTTTGATCAACCTACTAATACTTTCTAACCCTAGAAAATCCTAACCTACTAACAACATCGTTGATGTTTTTTTTTTTACGAAAACGATTAATGGATCATTATTTAAATAGGCAGTGACAAAGTCACTGGAGCTGTTACAACTGGTTCAATTTCATGGGGCTATAACTGGCCTTTCTGATTATAATATCCTAAAAGTTGTAAACCAAATAAATCTTTAAACTCACTTTATGTGGTGGCTTCTATACAAAATTCCTACATCACAGAGTTATATGAAGAATTCTTGCTTGGTTTCATCTTTACGGGTCAAAATTCCTTGGAACCTCCTTCTGGGGAAAACCATGCTTGATTTTCCAATCCAGTGTCAATTTTTCTAGTTGGGTCTTTAGCTTGAGGAATTAGGTTTCAAACTCCTCCTTTGGGTCTTTTTGTTCATGCCAAACCTGGTCCACTGCTTCAGTAAAGACATTTTTGGTCTTTGTGATGTCTGCATCTAGCATGGTGAGCCTTCGACCTGCCTCAACATTGAAACTCTGTAGGATGTTGTCTTGTTTTTGCACAATATTTTTAATCCTCTTCATTTCCTCCTCCATAGTCTTGATCCTTTCTTCCAACATCGGCTTGCTCCTTGAGCTTGACACCATGCCTGATTTCCTTTACTTGTCGAGCTTCCTCTGCTTGAGATATTTCCCCTTACTTTCACTGCTTGGACTCTCGTCAATATGCACAAGAGATGGATTAATTCCTTCAGGGCCTATGCTTTTAACAGTGATCTTGGTACCTTCCCTATCTGGCCCAGTTGTCGCCTGAGATTTTTGAAGGATCAAGTCGTTCACATCGACCTTAGATAGGTCATGAAGCTCGTGACGAATCTTTGTTCTTCTCTGAGCCTTCATCACCCATTTTATTTCCTCTCCCCTCGTTCCTGCTGCCTATCTTGTCTCTGTGTGTCCTGTCTTTGGGCTTGTATGTTTTCCCTTCAATCGGTGTCTCCCTTTCTTCTTTGCTTTTCCAGCGGTCATTCTTGCAATCTCAAGTTCTTTATTGACCATCAACAACTCCCCCTTGCCTACCTAGGCCTTACAGGATTGCCACATATGACATGATTCCATTGATTTGGAGTTCCCCTATGCTCAATATGGCACCTCTATTTTCTTCTTCGTCTGCTTGTTCATTCAAATTTAGGAGAATGTGGACCAATTGAAAGGTTCTCAACCTTTTCAGTGGTAGGTGAATTTTCTCCAGGATGTGTTGGAGCTTTGTTTGCTTGACCGGATTATGAAGAATCAACGCTTGGATTATGAGTCTGGAGTCCCCTATTATCACTAAATATTTGATTTTCTTACTGATAGTCTGGTTCAACCCTTGCTAGAGAGCGATAGATTCTTCTTGGTTGTTGGTATCTACTCCTAAACCCCAAGCGTAGGATAGTTCTAGCTTTCCGTTTGGGTACAAGAGGACCCCTCCTCTGCCTATCATCCTAGGGTTTCCTTTAGAGGCCCCGTCAAAGAACAAAAGGTGCTTACTCCTTTGGCTCTTCCACTCCCCGAATTCATCCTCCTTCATCCGGATTTCCCATTTTTTCTATCTTGTTTCGATGCCTGTTTTTTGTGGTTGTTCCTTGAGATTGAAACTTTTGATCCACTACTCCTCTTTCACTTCTAGGCCTCTCAAATGATTTACTTTGCTAAATTAGGGGACACTTTCACCAAAGAGGGCCTTTATATTAATTGCCACTTGTGCAGTGTTTCTAGTGATCTCCCTGAACAACCTGTTGTTTCGCTCCAGCCAAATTTTCTAGAGAATGAATTTTGGAAGAGTACTCCAAAGGGTATTGAGTTGGGATTTTTTATTGACCTGGAATGGACAAAGAGAGATCCAGTTTCGAATAAAAGAATTGGTTTCTTGGGGTAGATCGAATGTTCTCGACTTCAGACCCAGGGACAAATTCCACACCTCTTTAGCAAATGGGCATTGCAGAAGAAAGTGGTTTGATGTTTCCTCTTCTTGAATGTAGAGAGGACATATGGATGGGCCTTCCCACCCTCTCCTTCTCATATTTTCTCCAGTTAATATGCTTCTATGAGCCAGGGTCCATACAAACATGTCTATCTTCGGGATGGATTTGGAAGTCCAAATGGCTTTCCAAATTGTAGGGTTCGGGGGGACATGAAGAACTTCTGTGAAGATTTTATACCTTGCTGCTGTTGTATAGGATCCAGTATGTGAACCCCATCCCCTCTTGTCATTTTTCCTTGCTTTTATAAAGGATTTCCCTTGCAAGTAGTCCATCAAAGTGTTCCATTCCTCCTCAAGATCTTGGGGTCTGTTGTTGACTTCCCACCTGATCCAAGTTTTGTCCTCATCGTCAATCCAAATCGATATTTCCCAAATATTGACTAAGTCTTGGGATCACATCTAGGCTTTTAGCTGAGATGTTCCTTCAATCGAGCTTAAAGGTGGGTCTCCCAACACTGATTCATCTCATATGTCAATATTCTTTCCATTCCCTGGTATCCAGGTGAGGTTGGGCTTGAAGAGTCTCATTGCTTTTAGACACAGGGTGAAAATTGGAGACCCTTTTACCATGTTTACAGGCCGATCAAGGCATTTTGTTCTCTGGCCTTGGAAGTACTTCTTCCAGATTGTTTTTTTGATCCAAGTGGATTTCCCCAAGACAAGGTTCTAGAGAAGCTTGGCTCAGAGAGCAAGATTTTGAAAGTTGATGTCTCTGAAATGGAGACCACCTTCTGAGGTTGGATTGGTGACTTTACCCTAGCTTATAAGATGCATCTTCCTCCCATTTTTATTTCCTCCCTCCCACAAGAACCGTCTAAAAAGAGCATAGATTTTTTGAATCATGGAGGTTGGGGCTAGCAACAACGAGCTTTGATAGATCAGAAGGTTTAACTACTTTGCTCTCCAAGAGTTAATTCTTTCCTTTAACATCTCTATAAGAGGTAGCCATTGAGAAGCCTTTGGTTTGGTCCTGAATATTGGCACTCCCAAATATTTAAAGGAATCCCAATTGGTGAGACTTTCCATCCCCAGGATTCTTGAAATCTCCAACAATTCCCTTGGAGAGGTGTTCCACCCATAAATCTTGCTTTTGGGCAAGATTATTTCGCTTCCCGAGATCTCATTATAAATGTGCAGCTCTGTTTTAAATTTTCTAGTTGTCTGCACACTTGCTCCTCCCAGCAGTAGAGTATGATCCATGAATTGGGTGTGGTTAATGTCTTTTACCCCCGGGGCTATTCTCAGGCCCACGAGATTGTTATGGTGCTGGCCATAATCTAGTTGAAAGATTAGCACAAATTCTTGTATAGCATAGAGAAGCGGGGAAAGAGGGGAGCCTTGTCTGAGGCCCCTAGAAGCTTGAAAGAACTTTTTTTCTCGACCATTTACTAGAGGGGCAATCCAGGGGGACCAATGCAAGATTTTATCCAATTTATAAATGCGGGAGCAAAACCGAAGTTTTCCGTAACTTTAAACAGAAAATTATGCCTATCTCTGTCAAAAGAATTTGCAAGGTCAAGCTTTATATTCATACCTTTGTCTTTTCTTTAAGTGCTTGAGTGCAACGCTTCTTGAACCAGAGTGGTGTTATCCACTATTTGACTTCCTTTGATGAACCTGCCCTGATTTTACAGAATGATAGTAGGGAGGATTTTTTTAGTCTGTTGGCTATTAATTTTGTGATTAACTTGTAGCCCGTGTTGCAAAGAGAGATTGGCCAGAATCTTCCAAAAATTATTACTCCCTTCTCTTTTTAAATGAGGGCTAGGAAGGAAGAGTTTGTTCCCCCTCCTATTTTTCTGCATCTCTGAGATTTCAGAACCATTTTTAGTAGATCTGATTTTATTATTTCCCAACAATTTTGGTAGAATCTGGTCATGTAGCCATCTGGGCCTAGATATTTATCCAGGTTCATATGATCCAAGGCCTCTTTGATTTCTTCCAGTTTAACTTGCACTAAAATATTTACATTGGCTGCTTCTTGGATAGAGGCCGGAACTAAGGAGAGAGGATAGGCATTTGAATCTGTTAGGAATTTAGACACTTAGGAGTTAGTTAAGATCTACTTGGTCTAATATGTCGTTAGATAAAAGTGTGTTTCTTTAGTATGCATTAGTATGCATTTGTAGTTAGGAAATCCGACGGTCACGATATGTTCCCGACATAGAGTGATCCGACGGTTCATACTCTCCTCGATCTTAACGACCATTGATCCATGGCTTAACACCTGATTGGTCCATGATCTCTATTTAAAGAGCATGGAGGGTCATTTTCCGATGATTGATTGTGAGAAAATCTCTTGTAAAATCTCTCTGTAATATTTTTCTTTGCATTAATAAACTGCTCCAAGTGGCCGCGTTGGCTAGGGCCGTGGATGTTTCCCCGTAGGGGTTTTACCATGAAAACTTCGGTGTGTTGATCTTTGATCTGGTTATGTGAGTGGTTACTGAAGGTGTTCATCCTCTGTTGGAATACCTGTGTTGTCGAACATGGTATCAGAGCCTGTTTGAAGACCCGCTCCTATTGTAGATCGAGATCATGAAGCCGAGTTGCCTCATCTCCATTTTTTGGTGTTTCCATACATTTTTGGGCTGATAGGACTGTTCCATTGCATCCGGATCACTCGTTTCATTCAGGAACATTTTTCGTTTCACTCGAAAAGGTTTCTGTTTGCCCAAGATACGACCATTACAGTCAGATCCCAAGAAGCAACATCCTCGCTACAACAACAAACAACCTAAGGGTCCCAAACCCACTCAGATAGCTTCAACTCCTAATAGTGACAAAGGATCAAAATATAAAAGTAAGAATACTAACAGACATTGCAACTTTTGTAATAAAGATGGTCATGATGAGTCCAAATGTTTCAAGAAGATGGCAGCCTTAGAAGCAGCGATGAAGAAGCACAACATC
>ML798205.1:22229-41222 GCA_009831015.1 Picea engelmannii | reverse complement strand
TCCTCTGTTGGAATACCTGTGTTGTCGAACAAAATTGGGCAGGGGGGGGGGCAATTGAGTATCCGTGTATAGACCTTTGAAGGTTTCGAAAGCTGCATTTTTTATACCTTCAAAGTTTGTTATAACTTGATCCTGAACATGAATTTATTTGACCACCTTGAATTGTTTTCTTGCTTCTGCTTGCTTGTGGAAGTAGTTGGTGTTTTTGTCTCTGGATTCTAAACAGAGGTTTCTTGATTTCTGTTGCCAATACCCTTCCTCCTCTCTTTAGGCTTGGTGCATTGTCCTTTGAATATGATCCTCTTTGGCGAGGGTTTCTTGAGTTGTCTCTTTCTCTTCCATCTCTAACTGGTGATCTCCAATATTTTTTTGTGCTTCCTGACTTTTGATAGTTGGGATCTTTTAGGTTTTAGCCTAGTCTTTTAGCACTTTTTTGAGCTTCCTAAGATTTTCTTCCCAGACATAAAAGGGGGATCCACAGACCTTCTCATTCCAGACTTTGGCAACAAGGTCATGGAAACCCTCATATTGAAGCCAGGCAGGGCCGAATCTGAATGGAATAGGTACTAGATTTCTATCCTACGAGATCTCTAATAGGAATGGTTTATGATCGGATACACTGTGCGGCAGGATTTTAGATATAAAATTAGACCCAGGAGAAGAAAGGATCTTTGAACTAAAAACCTATCTATCCTGGAAACAATATGCCCTAGCCCGACTCTCTTGTTTGTTCAGGTGAACTTTCCTCTGGTGGGTTTGATATCCTTCAAATCCTAATCTAACATAATATCCTCTACCCATTCCATAGCAGGGCCTCTCACATTAGACTCACATTTTTTCTCTTCCATGGAAAGGGTTACATTAAGATCCCCCCCAATAATGATATTTTCCATCTTGTTTGAGTTTAGGAAATATTTAAGCAAATCCCAACAGTTTCTTTTTTCTGAAAATAAAACAGGGACACAAAGGTTGAAAAGACTTACCAGTCAGCTCGTATCTTTGTGTAAAATGCTGGTCAAAACCCAATGCATGCATGCTTCAGATGAGATTATATCATATTTTGAGGTGTCCCAGAAGGTTCACATACCTCCTAAGGCACCTCTTGCGCTAACTGCTATTCCTTGGAATTTTTTCCAAAAGGCTTTACTTGCTTGGAGAAAGTCTTGTTTCTCCATCTTTGTCTCCTAGACTAGAAGGATCTTAGGGTTTGACATTCTGATTAAGTCTTTGAGGGATTCTTCCTTTATTCTGCTACTGAAACCCCTACAATTCCAGGAGGTTGGTTTCATGATTTAATTTCGGGGGGGGGTGTTGGCTCCTTTATGAGCCTTATCTTTCTTTCTTGTCATTCTTACATTAATCAATTGCTTGATTGTTGGTTGTGATCCACTAATGACATATTTGTAGGTTTCCTTTTCCCTTTCTTCTTTTTTGGATTTCCTTCCTCTGCCTACTTTTTTGGGTGTGACAATGGAACCACTTGCATCCGTAAAGTCACTATCTGTAGACATCTCTCTTGGTTCCACGTCTGGATTTTCCTCTTGTTCTTCGGTTGTATTCCCCTGTCCTTATTTCATTTCATGCCCTGATTGATCGGTTTGGCACTCTTGTGTTCCGAGGGTAGTTTTTTTGTGCATTTTTGTTTCATTGGGAGGGGCCTCCTTTGATTCCTCTCCTGGCGATTTCTTTGTTTGTTCCTGCTCTCTTAACCTAACAAAACAATTTTCTGATGAGGGAGCCACTGTCTGAACATCCGACTCCTTGGGAAGAGCTGTGGTTGCCTTTGCATTTCATTTTTCTTTAGGTTTGGTCACTGTTTTCCCCTTTCTGGCCTGTTTCCACCCTTCCCTTTCTTCTTTCTCCTGATTAGGGTTTTTTGGATAGTTTATCTGAAAGTGGCCATATTCATGGTATCACCTACATTTGAAAGGAAGTTGTTCGTAGTCAAGTTTATGGAAGTGATGCCAATATCCAACCTTTAGCTTGATTGCCTCTAGGAGGCCTACCTCTAGATCTACTTCCACACAGATGCGTGCACAGGAGTATTGATCTTTGGAATTGACTTTGTCGATATACTGCCCAAGCCCATTTCTTATTGTTTGGAGTGAAATAGGGTTCCAACAATGGATCGGGAGGTTAGGTAGTCATACCCAGACCAAAACTTCCTTGGGCACTTCCACTGCAGGATCAAAGTCTAGTGTCCATCTATTCAGATACAACCCTTGTGTTCCCATAAAATACGGGCCATTCCTAAATATTAGATTCATGTCGTCCTTTGAGATGAATTCGAAGATGTAGAACCCTCTTCCCACCGCATAACATGTGACGTTTTTCTGGATTAACGGTCTCCAATTCCTTTAGATCCAATTATCAGTAGATCTAGTTGATGGCCATAAGCCCATGAACTGACCCACCAAACCCCGATCAAACAGAGAGACGACAACTCTCATAGGGTGTTCCAGAGGTAGCTCGATTTCTAGGATTGAATCAAGTTTCTTAACGAAGCTAGGTGGTGCTGGAAGAGTAATTTTCTTACCCTGGGAGGCAAGGAGCCTTCAGAAGGAGGAGGCAGGGGAGATGACTCCCCTCCTCCCGAGGTCACCATCGTGATTGCTGGATTGGTTGTCAGAGCAACAAACCCTCATGATTGGTCATCAGAGCAAAAAAAAAAACATAACAACATTGTTGATATTACTAAAGTAATCTACAACCATTAGATGCAACATTAAAAGATCATGAAAGCAATTGAAAAGGATGATTTATACCTTGTCTTATTTGCTTCTATCAAATGCTAGTATTATGATTTTAATGGTTAATGATTCTCAGTCATTTTGAAGCTATTTTCAAGGTATTTAATGTGAAGTATTTCTCTATAAATATTGTTGTTATAAATTTTATGTTTACCTCATCATATTCAACAAATATATTTTCTCAAGAAATTCTATGGGTTTATGAAGTGCTAATCAACAAGTGTACTTGCAAATATATCTAGTTTCTTGTTGCTTTGTTTAGGACATGTACACTTTGACATATTATCTTTTCATTGGTTATATAATCTGAAAATAGGGGGCTGACTTGTTTTGCTATGCAAACACCCTCTACTTCATTAAAATAAAATTTTCAGGACCTTGCTCAATGTCTTAGTTATGAAAGAAGTTTTATGTGTCAAATTCATGCTTCTTTTAAATGTTTATGTGTGAGGTCTTTGTAAGATTAAATGTGTATTTAAAACAAATACACAATAAACATAACTTGCAACAAATAAACCAGCAAACACTCACAACAATAACAAGATGATAAAGGAGTTCACCCCTCTCTGGGCTACATCTCCTTGGGCCTCCTTCAATGGACTAGGCTCTCTGGGATTAATTTGTCAAATATTCTTTTACAAGCTGCTTCTCAGCTCCAATAGATTTACCGACTATTCCATTGGGTTCAAAATACATAAAAACCCCCAAAATGACTAATAGAACTCTGAAAACGGATCTTGGCTCATCCGGGCATGACCTCTTCTACATGTGGCCTTGAGCTTCCCTGAGCTTCCTTGTGGATAAAACACCTGTAAAAGTCCTCAAATGGATCTGAAACCTATCCCAATGTGTTCAGAGCATAACAATTAGCCAAAAATGACTATTCAGTCACAGAAAACAGACTTGGGCTCATCTGAGCATGACCTCAATCAATGAGGGCTTCAAGCTCCCTAGAGCTCTCTGAAACTTCAATGGTAAAAAACCTACAAAATAAGTCTTCAAATTCCTTTGAAAATAGTGCCAATAGATTCATAACGTCCAAAAACCCCTATCTGGGCTTTTTCGGCACCTCATTTGGCCAAAAAATGAAGAAGATAGGCCTCCTTCCATTTTCCTCCTTCAAGCTTGTTGTCTCTGGTTCGCCAAAATGCACCTCTGTGTGCCCAACCTAGCACATGCGCTCAATCTCGTGCTAAAACCTAGCACCAGGCGCAATCGCAAAATGGTGCGCACTGTAGGATGGTTAGGGAGCGCCCAGGCCCTAACCACCAAAACCGTGGACATATGGGTCCATGTGACCGTGTGCTCATACAAAAAGGGCTACGTTGCAGCTTTGCTTGTGGGCTTGACAAGTGTCAAAGCGTGGATGCACCAAGTGTCGGGAGAATGGTTGGGCTAACCATTTAAAAAATGTGTTTAAAACCCACGCGCATTCTCTGTGTGACAAAGGGTCACATGTTAAAACACATAAAATTGGGGGCTGGGGCTAAGCCCCAGCCCGGACCCCGCGCCAACTTAACCATAGCACGAATTTAAATAATATTAAAACTATTATATGACAAGTACTACCATGTGGGCACATTGGCAGCCCAGCCCTTGCCAAAGCTTTGCGTTGAGTTGGAGATTCGGGGTTCGAATCCCACGAAGCGCATAAAATTTTGAACTACACCATATACAAAGGTGCCACGTGGCACCAAACCATATGCCATAATGATGCCACGTGTCAGCAGTCTATTCGTCCACATAACTACCAACCAACACCTTCCATGTGTCTCACAACCCTTCCATGTGTCGTACAACCCTGCCACGTGTCATACGGCCCTGCCATGTCAGCATCCGTACGAACTGTACAGTCAACACATTTTTTTTTTGCATGTTTGACGATTCGAACAAAATGCGATATCTCACTCATCCGATGTCCATTTGAACCCAAACGAGTTGCGTTGGGTTTTTGATGACGATCCCTACACACCCGTTCATTTTGAGGCAATTATGAGAACTTTGATTTTTGAGCAAAATTTTGACCCCTGGTCCAGATTCTGATCATGCCTTCCCACTGAAAGGCTTTTGGACCCACAAAAGCTTATGATTATCTGTCTGAGCTTCAATACTCTTCTTCTTCAAAGTTCTATCAACTGATTCTACTTGAAAAGTTTTTTTTGACAATCACCTGGATACCTTGACATGCCTTGCACTGCAACTGGCTATGTCCCTCAACCACTGTTCTCTGGTTGTTGTTGACCCACTGTTCTCTTTTTTCTTGGAATATTTCCAACCTTCCCACTGAGAATCAAGTCCCTCTTGTGAACTCTTTGGCATCAACACAATCCGCTCTACAATGGTTGCAAAAACTTCCCTGTGACATCTTGTCACAAACCAAGAAAACCATCAATCTTGAAAACAAATTTATACAAGACTGAAAATGATGCCAACAAAGTCTTTTTGTTCTTCAAGAAAATGGTCGCATATTGTACTTCATCAAAGTACATGGTGTTTTCCTGCATCTTGGTGTACTCAAAATCGAATTACAAGCCAACAAACACCATCGACTAAACATAAGTCGAAAAACATGATCGACACAACATAGTCGTCAAGACAACAACGACACAAGTCGAGACTCATTTGAAACATATCAACCTTCCCAAAATAACAAGTCGACATTCATGATACACTATCATGAGTCATTCATGATGAACTATCACCAGGTTCACTGTTTACACACACACAAAAACACATGCATGTGCATGACTTTTCAACTCTCCTTCCAGTACAAACATAAGTACATAAACTTGAAACATGTGGGTACATAAGAGCTGAATATGAAAAAGATATATGGTTGTAACAAGTGAGCATCATACCCCTCTTTTACATCCTCCTGGCGAAGTTGTGCAACAACAAGAATGCCTTCAAACGAATTGCATTCACATGCAACTTGCATCATACAAGTTCTGATAAACTGCTGCAACTTGTCATACTCTCAACATAAATGCATACATAAGTCTGAAATGTGCATCTACAACAGAAAATGCAAGCCTTACTTGCTCAAGAAATCTAACCATTTCTTACCAAGCCAACTCAATGGTGATTTTTTTTGCTGAAAATCATCTTCTTGTGAATCATCTTGACTCACATCGATGATGGAATCTCCTCTTCCATTCTTGCCAATCTCTTTATACATCTTCTTCTTGTGCTGTGGATGAGTGGTTGGTTGCAATGTCCAACATTGGTCAATGAGATGAGCCCTCTTCTGGCAATGAGTGAAAATCTTTTGCATCCTCTTTTCAAGTTGTCTTTACTTGGAAAGTTTCCTGAAAGTGGTCAATCTTTTCCAACATTTTGAAACATGATGGTTATATAAACCACAATATGTACATGGATTTTTTCTTCCATTTTTACATGCAAATTTATCATGCTTAACATAATCAAAAGCAACCGAATTATAGGCAGAAATATACCTTGAACATTCACCTTTATCGCCTCTTTGAGGAGGTGAATTTGAAGAGTTACAAGCTCTCCTTTGAAGACCAACAACTCTATTCTAGTCCTCATGGCTATCACAACTCCCTTGTTTCATACATTTGCATTCATCTTGAACACAAGCTTTGCATGCTGGAGGGATTGAACTTGCAACAAAAGTTCTTGGAACTTTTTCCCTTGTCTCCTCAACTTTGGAATTTGCTCCATCTTTTTGGTCATATCCAAGACCACAATACTTGGGCCTCGCTTCAACAACAATAGGCTCAACAATGCCTTGTGCATGCTTGCCTAACCCTCTACATTCATAGCCCATTTTTAACAATAACTTGGACCCTATTCCTCTTGTGTGATTTTCAAAAACACCAAAGCATTCATCTTGAGAGGATTTTGAAGATAAACTAACATTACATACCCCATGTTCATGCATGTACTTGGTAAGGGTTTCTTTTGCCTCATGGAGTTGAGTCTCCATCTCATGCAACTTTTCAAGAAGCTGGTGCTTCTCCTCCTTCATGGACATCAACTGCTCTTGAAGAACAATGCTCTCTTCTCTATCTTCCCACAACTCTTGTACCATATATCTCATGGTTACAAACTCCTTCAACATCTCTTTGTCAAAGAACTTGGATAATGAAGATGTATGAGAACTATCAATTTTTGAAGCTTCCTCCATTCTTGCAAGATATCAAACTTCAACACAAAACTTGCACAATAATACCAACAGCTAAAAATCTAGCTATCAATGGCAATCACATGAGAAAAAAAATCTAAGCTCTGATACCACCTGATCTGAAAATAGGGGGCTGACTTGTTTTGCTATGCAAACACCCTCTACTTCATTAAAATAAAATTTTCAGGACCTTGCTCAATGTCTTAGTTATGAAAGAAGTTTTATGTGTCAAATTCATGCTTCTTTTAAATGTGTATGTGTGAGGTCTTTGTAAGATTAAATGTGTATTTAAAACAAATACACAATAAACATAACTTGCAACAAATAAACCAGCAAACACTCACAACAATAACAAGATGATAAAGGAGTTCACCCCTCTCTGGGCTACATCTCCTTGGGCCTCCTTCAATGGACTAGGCTCTCTGGGATTAATTTGTCAAATATTCTTTTACAAGCTGCTTCTCAGCTCCAATAGATTTACCGACTATTCCATTGGGTTCAAAATACATAAAAACCCCCAAAATGACTAATAGAACTCTGAAAACGGATCTTGGCTCATCCGGGCATGACCTCTTCTACATGTGGCCTTGAGCTTCCCTGAGCTTCCTTGTGGATAAAACACCTGTAAAAGTCCTCAAATGGATCTGAAACCTATCCCAATGTGTTCAGAGCATAACAATTAGCCAAAAATGACTATTCAGTCACAGAAAACAGACTTGGGCTCATCTGAGCATGACCTCAATCAATGAGGGCTTCAAGCTCCCTAGAGCTCTCTGAAACTTCAATGGTGAAAAACATGCAAAATAAGTCTTCAAATTCCTTTGAAAATAATTCCAATGGATTCATAACGTCCAAAAACCCCTAGCTGGGCTTTTTCGACACCTCATTTGGCCAAATAATGAAGAAGATAGGCCTCCTGCCATCAAGCTTGTTGTCTCTGGTTCGCCAAAATGCACCTCTGTGTGCCCAACCTAGCACACATGCTCAATCTCGTGCTAAAACCTAGCACCAGGCGCAACTACAAAATGGTGTGAACTGTAGGATGGTTAGGGCGCGCCCAGCCCCTAACCACCAAAACCGTGGACATATGGGTCCATGTGACCGCGCGCTCATACAAAAAGGGCTACGTTGCAACTTTGCTTGTGGGATTGACAAGTGTCAAAGCGTGGATGCACTAAGTGTCGGGCGAATGGTTGGGCTAACCGTTTAAAAAATGTGTTTGAAACCCGCGTGCATTCTCCATGTGACAAAGGGTCACATGTTAAAACACATAAAATCAGGGGCTGGGGCTAAGCCCCAGCCCGGACCCCGCGCCAACTTAACCATAGCACGAATTTAAATAAATTTAAAACTATTATATGGAAAGTACTACCATGTGGGCACATTGGAAGCCCATCCCTTATCAAAGCTTTGCGTTGAGTTGGAGGTTCGGGGTTCGAATCCCACGAACTGCATAAAATTTTGAACTACACCATATACAAAGGTGCCATGTGGTAGCCCACGCCTGGGCCACGTGGCACCAAACCATATGCCATAATGATGCCACATGTCAGTAGCCTATTCGTCCACACAACTACCAACCAACACCTGCCACGTGTCGTACGTCATTTCCATGTGTCATGCGACCCTGCCACGTGTCGTACGACCCTTCCACATCAGCATCCATACGGACTATATAATCAACACATTTTTTTTTTGCTTGTTTGACGATTCGAATAGAATGCAATATCTCACTCATCCGACGTCTGTTTGAACCCAAACTAGTTGCGTTGGGTTCATGACAACGAGGCCTACGCACCCGTTTGTTTTGAGGAAATTCCAAGAACTTTGATTTTTGAGCAAAATTTTGACCCCTGGTCCAGATTCTGATCATTATAAAACCAAACTTTCTGATCAATGGTGACTTGTGAGAGGGAATATTTATCTAGCCACTTTGAATTTGCCTTCTCAAACCCCCAAGTCACCAGGGACGTCTCCCTTGGGCCTACCACCCTAAATAGAAAGAGACATCCTATTGAGGTGACGGTGATAGGATAGTTTCCCATTATGCCAATTTAATCTCCTTTAACCTCTTCTTCTATCAAAGTACAAATTGTATGATAACAACCATGACTGTAAATAATGAGGGTTCCTTTGTTTTCTTTTTCTCACATAAATTCTCCCACCAATATTTGACATGGGTAACCGCTTTAAGGAGTGCAAACGTAATATTTTCTCTGTTCGAAAAGTTATGGAAAGAAAAATACCCTTGTAGCATATTCAACCATTTGTCTACAACATATGTGTATATATGACCTTCAAATATGGAAATATCAAAGTTGATTTGTACCTTGAAGGGGGAGGCACCTCCGTTCGAGGAAGATGTGTCGCATGTTGGTAGCCGCCAAAGGATTTGCACAAAACTATCCATCATTTCGTTCATTTGTTGCGTGAGAGCTTGCTCGAGCAAAATTTTGAAAGGATCTCCTATCCCATCGTCTTTATTTTCGCCTGCCATGAGAGGTTGCTTGGGTGTGCGAGATATGTTTTCCTCAAGAGAAACAATCTCGAGACCCAATTCTTTGTACCCTAACCTCGTCGAGCACATGCATTAAGAATGACAAGGAGCAGGGAAATCTGATACCAATGATCCAGATTTTATGAGAAGAACGAAAATGAATATAGATTAATATTATTCTTAACATAGATACACAATAATAAAAGAGATGCAATAACATAGATACATTAAAATTGGTTTCTATTCAATAATAAAATGCGTTGAAACTGTAAAATGCAACCGAAAACAAGCTTGCTAGAATGGCAGTGTCTTATCTCTGAGAAGAGATGTGACAACTGTGCTCATTCGCAAGAAGATGGTTACAATGAGGCTCTCCAATATTTTTTACAATAAACAGAAATTCCAAAATCCTATACATCCAAAAACCTAACCCTAGGAGATGAAGCACCTAAAGTCATGTGGGCCCCCATTGGGGTAAGCTAGTACATCAACTTCCTGGGGTCGTAAATTTTGCATATGATCTTCGTTTTAGGCGCACAATAGCCCATTGGAAAGGTCTATCTGAGGAATACACATGGTGTCATCAGACTCTGAATCTATTAATAACTTGACTGTGGCGAGCCCTAAAAATGATGTTTAGGGCCTCAAAACGACCCCGGAAGTCAGGGACCCAGAAACTAGGAAAAAACTAACAAACTAGAAAACTACTAAAATGAGCCAGTTGGAATAGGTGGGAGGCCACCGATATCCATCTGGATCAATTATTTTCTTCCCTTGGGATACCTTTATGGAGGAGGCATCAAAGTGGTCTTTAAGGTCTATCCACATGCTTATACCTCTTCAACCTCTCATTTTTCATGGAATACATGTTTCTAACTTGCAAAATTATATGCTTAGAATCCCCAAATAATTCTAGAAACTTGATACCCATTGTTGCGCCTCTTTTGTCACCTTAGTGAGCAAAATAGAGGTGCTTACAAGCTTAGTTGGGTTTGCTAAGTAGGACAATTGTAAGGAAAAGGGTTAGAGAAAGAAATATATAAGAACAACTAAGAATTAAACTAAGAAATAAAACAACAACTAAACTAATGAGCATAGGGACATAAGGACAAAAGAAACAACAAGACCCATGTCACCAATGGTAAGGTTGATATTAGTGAAAGAAAACACCGAGAAGAAAGAGGACTATGAGTCCCTTCTTCCTCCAAGGGAGGGCCCTTGGACCCCCACAAATAATCTCTTCTTACAACTTTGAAAATGAAAATGGTGAAATAATTCGTTGCTAATCTACTCAAGGGGTGAGATGGATTTCCCAATGAAATGATGCTAGTATACTCTTGATGAGAATAGAGGATTCCTCTAGAGAATAGTGGCAGCATAACTTTGCTATTGAATTCCTTGAAAAATGAAGTGCATCCATGGCCTTTTTATAACACCTCTTTGAGGTATTGTTCAACCAGCTTGTAGTGTGTAAAGAGGCTAATTAGGGCATTTATAGGTCTTTGACCAGCCACCCAATCGAATCCAGTCTAGATTTGAGTTTCAAATCAACTTGGAAGCTGAACCGGAAGTGGATGGGAGGCCGACCACTCTCATAAATGCATCGTTTCTCAGGTGCGCGACTTTTTGAGACAACAGTCGCGCATCGGGCACATGTGCACGATTCCTGCGTTTCTGTTTTGTGCATGTGCATGCGCGCCCTGTGTATTCATAGTGCCTTTTAATTTTTTCACTGGTTGTATAGTTTTTGACCTTTTGGAAATGCTTTTGTGATAATTTTGGTCCATGGGTGACCTCATAACTATTTGACGATGCTGAATTCTTGTAACCATTTGCGGACGAAATTTCAATGATAACAAATGCCCCCTAATGGATGAGGTTAGGAGAATATGTATATCCAAAATCCATCAATGTTTCTTCTACTGAGAGTGTCGTTGTAAGAGAGAGTGATGGTGGGAGTGTCAAGAGTTACCCATTGGAGGGAGAAGGGAATCTGTAGAACCCAACCTTCCATAAGGTGTGTAAAAATAAACTGTGTACAAACGAGGCGGGCATGCCCCATGCTCGTGTCATGTAACTCAAAAGAGGAATGATGTGTTGATGTAGACAACTGTAGCACCCTCAGGGGCGGTCGTGATAAAGGTAGAAGACAATTCTGCAGAGAAACATAGTTTGAACAGTAGGCAATGACATTTGTAAGAAATATCATGGATTCTGTAGGCATTGATAGTCCAACCAAGTTCAGAGGTCTTCGGAAAATATAAGAAATAACTGCAATAATCACAAAGTAAGACCCACCGTAACATGAGAAAGTGTTGAAGTCGAATGTTATGGGGGTAAACAACAGCAGGGAGAAATTGTGGGTCTCCCTGTGCCATCTGAGACCTCTCATTGGAAAGGTAATGAGAGTCAAGATACTGTCACCCTTCTGGAAACTGTGTTGATGTCGATAAAAAGGGGGATGCGACGCCAAGAAGCAAAGGGCTTCGTGAAATATACTAGGTGAGGTTAGGAACTAGAGGAGGTACATGGATGAAGTCAAGATGTAGTAAGACTCAAGACTACCCTTGGTTGGGGGTATATGTGAGGTATAAGTGGACGCAACCGTTCAACTAGGTCGAGTGTCAGGGGGACAACAAGACAAGGGATAAGTTGTGCCAGAGGCGGGACAAAGTGAACAAACTCAGAGGGAAGAGGTAAGTGGCCTGTGGGATACTCAGAGTATACAGACAATGTCAACAAGGGTAGATGATAAGTAGTGCCCCAACCAAGGGCGACATGGGTTGCATTTTCCAAAAAGGGAAGAAGGTCGCCAAAGGTGACGACAAAAAGGTATGGAAATGCTGGAAATAAAGGTGTTTGTACAATAAATAAAGAATAATTTTGGATGAGTGTAGAAATACAGAAATGGGTGCCCCGATGTAATATGGTTGGCCCGAGTAGGGTGCAATTTGCTTGGAGAACTAGTGGAGGGTGGGGGGCCCATGGGTGGGTTTCTGTATGAGGCAGGTGAAATGAAGGGAAATTTGCAGAGGGGAAAACTGATTGTGCATGAAATGGAGGGTTCATGATACTGCGGAGGTGCAGTAAAAAATAGAACCTTGAAGAGATAATATGGGAGTCCGGTGGGAAAGATAGAAAAATGAGGAGAAGGAGTATGTGGCTGATTCACGACATGATGTAAGACTATCGGGACTCCCATCCCTAAAGAGGTGAAAAACAACATGAGTGCCAAAGTGCAAAAGGGTGCTATGAATGGGACAACTCATGTGGGTAAGAGTGCTACCGGGTGACAGTACCGAAGGTGCAAATGGAGGTGTCGGTATTGTAGAACCGGAGATGGAGATCCTATAGGCAAATGTCAGAGGGTGTGACTGAAGATGCAATTGCAATTCAGAGGGAATGATTACATGCTAGTGCTGATTATATACCTAAAGGGGTTGCGTTGATGTATGATGACCAAGTACCTACACACATGAAAACCAAATACCCGACGTGAAAAATATCTGAAAAGAATCGAACATACGAGCAATTATTTGATAATTTTGAACATGAGCATGCGTACCTAGATGGGGTATGAAAAAATGGTGCCTCGGGGGATAAGGACAAAAGGTGGCCCGGGGACTGTCTTGATGTAGATGACGGGATGCTGATCCCGTGGCTGAAGACGGATCGAAGAACGAACACCCGGAGCTCCCGGAATGGTAATTGGATGTTGGGCGGAAAGGCCTATATAAAGATGTAGGGCCCACATTGCCACCTCATTTGTACTTGTTGTCAGAGTGACTGGACGAGAGGTATTCATAGGATATTTGGATATTTCGGGAGAACGAGGCAGTCGATTCAGGATTAGCGAGCTTCAGGTTAGTAGTCTGATCATCTTGCATAGAATTAGGTTTTCCATTTTTAGGCAGGGGCTGTACGGAGGGCCGTACGGGGGGTTTTATGGGTGTGGGACCCCAAGTGCACGGGCGATCCAGAAATATGTGTGCACAAGTGCGTGTCTACTGTCTTGATAGTCACGCATGGAGGTGCCTATAAAGGGGACAAAGGTGTGCATTATGTGTGTGCCTGTTGGTGACACAACCGCGCATGTGTAGTGGACATGCGCGTGTTGATGCATGCCTATGTTCGTGATAGGAGCACATGGAGGCGCCCCTGTAGAGTGAGAAGGCGGGCACACATGCGCGCCTGAGTGCGCACTTGTGGAGTGAACAGGCATGCATACGTGCATTCTTGTGGAGTGAACAGGCATGCATACGTGCATTCTTGTGGAGTGAACAAGCGTGCATACGTGCGCACCTGTGGGGTGAACATGCGCGCATGTGTGTGCACCTGTAGGTTAAACAACCGCGCCTTGGGGGCAAGGTTGACGGGTGTAAAAATTATCTTTTTAATGTTTTTGATGGTCAATGTGGTTGACCTAGGACTGTTTTATGTGGCTGCAGGCGATCATTTTGCACAATGCCATTTGGTTGGCGAGAGCGATATTGGTCCCAGCTGAGGGATGCTTTGGCGATTAAGGAGCCGGGGGTTCATGCGACTTTAGCAGCCTGTGGGCTGCTGAAGTTATTTGAGTGCCTGTTGATATGGGCGCAGGAGTATCTCCTGCAGTTCCTTATCCGGATGTGGAGTCCGGACCTGCATTGTTTTATAGTGTGGGGAGAGAAAATTGCCTTCACTGCGGTGGAGGATATATATTTTTTGATTGGGCTCCCGTTTAGGGGAATGCCCCTACTGATGGATGTGGCATTGGTGACAGTGGGCCAGAGGTATTGTTCCAGGGCGAAATTTATGTCGAGTTCTGTCGTGAGCATCGAGGCGATGGATGCTCTAGCGCATCACTATATAACAGTGATGATTGTGAGGGTTTATGGGTCCCTCGTGACTCAACGGATCAGTGGTGGTCAGTTGAGTATTATGGAGAGGGTACTGGCCAGTGAGCGCTTTACTTGGATGATTATGCTGCATGCCAGGATGGTAGGGCAGCTGGATCGTTGTCGATCCACTTATACAGGGGAATTTTCCTTTGGGTCCATCCTAGTGGCCTAGTTTTTGGAGAGGGTGCCTATGTTGTGACCTAGGATTTTATTGGGCGCTCCTCAGGTGCGAGAGCTGCGATTGAGGTGGTGGTCGACTATTTTTCTTCGCCATGGTGGTGTCGAGGGTGGCCACTTCTTCATGGCTGAGGTGACGCAGGTGTGGCGACAGATGCCGCAGGTGATACTGCAGTTTCCATATGCTGGTGTTGACTTCCGGGGTGATCCGGACATGGTGTTACCTCTAGGGGAGGTTTTTGATCATCGAGGTATGTTTATGAGTTTGATATATATATATTTTGAGATAGCATGACATATGTATATGGTATAGATGATGATACTATTGTTTGGTTGTGTGTATGTGCAGATGTGGCACCTCGCGGGCGCGAGGTTGAGTTGCTGAGGGCGTCAGCTCGCTAGGAGCCGGGGAGATAGCCGCGGGGAGGGTCGTGGGTAGGAGAGAGACGTCAGTGTGAGGATGCCGAGGCGAGACTAGCTGAGGTCGAGAGAGAAACGAGGAGACACCGGTTTGATGACCTAGGTGTCGGGCCATCTCATGCTCCTCCGGCGAATGTTAGAGCAGATTTTGAGGATATTCACCGCCGCCTGGAGGTGGTGCTACAGGGCATGCATGAGGGCATGTGGTCGCGTATCCAGGATGAGGGCATCCTGGAACAATGTGTGGGGGTTCCGCCGCCGTGGTGGGCCGTAGTACGACGAGCAACAGTAGCAGGTGATGCTATGACCGAACGATTACCTCTCGGTCCAAAGGGACCAGTAGTGGGTGGGGGACCACCGCCTGAGGGAGGGGCAAGAGGTGGTGCTCTAGAGGCACCATGAGTGTCACTCTTATGTATGTGTTTATTGTTGTATATAGGCTGGTGAGCCCATTTTGTACCGAGGTGCTTCACTGGCCTGCAAATACTTGTATTTTTGTATGTAAACATTTGTATGGCACTATGGATCGAGTTATATATAAATGAGTATACATTTTGGGATCTATGTGATGTTTACATGTGTTTTTCAATGTTTGATGATGTCTAATCTATATATGTTGTGACGAGTTTTTGATATGTTTATGTATGTGTAGAGGTATCTTGATGTGATATATGCCATTTTAACACAATGTTAGCTAAGTTATCTGTAATTTGATTCAATTGTCTTGGAATATGTGTAAATGTAATGAAATCAAAATGTTGAGATAAAAGTCTAACCTGCAGGTATTTGCGAAAGAGGCAAGGATCGCGGACGCGATACACCTTGTTGAGCTGGAGAACGACTAGTTGAGAGTTGAGAAAGATGCTAAGGTGACGAATACAATGATGCTGGGCATCGACGAGGAGGCCAATGACGACATTGTATTCGGCTTGGTTGTTGGTGGCTAAACTCAAACATATGCCGCTTGAATGGAGCATTTCAGGTGAGGGGGTATAGAGGGCCCAAGCTGTCGAAGCGAGATTTTGTGTCCAATGGCTGGCGTCGTCGGCATAACTGATGTGGTAGGCCAGTGGAGGAAGCATCTGTCAATAGCACAAATGATAGTTTAGATGTGAGGGATGGAAAAAATATTAAAAACACTATAAAAGAAATAACCTAAAGTTGAATTTCTACGCTTAGACATAAAATTTCTTTAAGTATAACCCGTTGACGGGTTCTTTGAGAGAGAGACCTTCGGGAGAGGCCAGGATGTAGGCGCCTTTGGTGAGGCAATGTTGAGTAATGTAGAGGCCATGCCATAGTGACTTGAATTTTCCATGACCAAGGGTATCATGAGCGATATCGTAAGCAAGGACGAGGTCGCCTTCGTGAAATGAGCGAAGGTTGACATGGTGATCAAACGTGGCCTTCGACCATTTTTTGGCTGCCTCATTGTTCTGTAATGAAGATCGACAATCTTCATCCAGGGACTCTAAGTGAAACAAGCTCTGCTCCATTGGAGCAGTGTCGGGTAATAGTTCAATTGCGGTGCGTAGGGTCGGAATTTCGCACTCGATGGGAAGAGTGGACTCAACCCCATGGACTAGATGAAATGGTGTGAAACTAGTGGTTGTTTTTATGGCCTTACGGTAAGCCCATAGTGCGGAAAATAACATATTATGCCAATTGGTCTTATGTTTATTAACCGTGCGCTGTAACATGGTGTTGAGGACCTTGTTAACTTCTTCGACCTGTCCATTAGACTGAGGGTAATATGGTAAGGTAAACTCGTGGGAGAATCCTAATCGAGATGAGAGTTTGAAAAAAATCTCATTCTCGAAGTGTTTCTCGTGACCGGAAACTAGTTGGAGTGGTACTCAAAGCGGGATATGACGTGGTTAAAGAAAAAATGCGTTGCGGTGTCAACGGTATTGTTGAAGGTGGGCATAGCTTCCGCCCATTTTGTGAAGTAATCGACTACGACAATAATGTATTTGTGTCCATTTCTAGAGGGGCGATTACAAATCATGAAGTCGATGTCCCATTTACAAAAAGGGCCGACAGTAATGACTGGATGAAGAAGAGTAGGTGGTGCTCGTGCTTTGTTGGTGTAAAGATGACATTTCTCGTATTGTTTCACGACATGAATGCAATTGTGAAACAATGTAGGCCAAAAGTAACCTGTTTAGATGATTTTATGAGCAATGGACATTCCCGAAAGATGTCCCCCACATACGTCACTATGGAAGTCATTCAAGACTTTATCGGCCTCGTCAATAGTCAGGCATCGAAAAGGATGGTGTCAACCCCTCACCGGTATAAGATGTCTTCGATGAGGAGGTAGCGGGGGGCTTGGTGGCGAATACGACGACGATCATCTCGTGAAAGGTGGTTACCGAACTTTTGAGTTCGGAGGTAGACGAGGAGGTCACCGTACCGTTGGGGATTGAGGGGATTGGAAGATGATTTGTAAATCATCAAGATGTTGCGTGCGTTTCTTGGATCGAGCTATGAGGTCATCCAAGTATGCAAGGATGATATGAGCCAGATCATGAAAAATGTATGTCATAACCTGTTGGAAAGTTGCGCCAGCATTCTTTAAGCCAAAATGCATGACACAATATGCAAAAGTACCCCAAGGGGTAGTGAATGCAGTTTTGTATTGATCGGCTGGGTGAATTTGGATTTGATTATAATTAGAGAAACCGTCCATGAAGGATAGAGCCTCATGGCTTGCGCAGTCGTCAATAATTTGATCGATGAAAGGCGTTGGAAAGTTGTCTTTGGGACATGCATGATTGAGATCATGAAAGTCCGTGCAGACGCAGATAGTGCCCTGTTTTTTGTTAATGGGTACAGGGTTGGAAACCCATGAGGTATAGGTGATGGGGTAGATGAACCCAGCTGTGCGTAATTTGTCAATCTCGGCTTTGATGGCTGCTACTTTGGATGGGTGTAGCGGTCGTTGTTTTTGACGAACTGGTGTAATGTCGGGCCAGGTGTCGATGCGATGTTCGACGATAGAGGGATCAAGGCCAGGAATTTTTGTGTATGACCAGGCAAAAATATCCTGATATTCTTGGAAGAGGGATTTATAGGCGGTGATTTCTTGAGGAGTGCAAGCGACTCCAATGGTGATTTCCTCGACGACGCCATTTTTGATGGAAATGTCGATTTTGATGGTCAGGAAAATGTTGGCCATGTTGCCTTCTTTAAAGGCATCAAGGGCAGGAATGGGGTTGTTGAACCAGTCGATATGCCATGATGGTATACAATCCTTGGTTTTTGGGGTCTTGGTTAGGAGGCGGGGAGGCTTCCTGTGGAAAGAAGAGCGCTCAGTGGTGTAGCGCATCCCATGGGTAGTCAGGGGTGTTTAACTCTTCCAGTATTTCCTCGTCATAGTGGAATTGGTGAGAATACAAGGGGCCGTGAAGAGTGATATCGGTGACTGTTGTCGTGTGGCTACCCCCTGGTGATGAAGAAGCAGGGGGAACGTCACAATGAAATTGCGATAATTCGCTCGACATAAACCAAATATCAAATTACTGAGGAGTATCTGTGGGAGTTGGATGTAAAATTTCCATAGGGAAATAAATGGGAGAATTGGGGGGATTTGGGGGTGAATCCTCAAATAAGTCATCCAAGAACCACAAAGGCGTTGGGAGGGCCTCGGGTTCGGGAGAAATGATATGAAGAATCTTTAGTGACGAGGTAAGGTCAACCATTGATTTTGTAGGTCTTTGAATCAGGGTCAATTGGCGTTGCCTGTATTCAATTATCATAGGACACTAGTATGCAAAATGATCTAAGGATTCACATAGAGAGCAAGGGCATCTCATACGTTCATTGACTGAAGTTGTGACATAATGGATGTTAGTAATTTTTGGTAGGGATGACGTAACTAGATTGGGTTCACTCTAGAAGCTTTGGCGTACGGCGGCTAATGTCTGTCGAAAGTGTGGCAGTGCTGGGAAATGGTGTGTATAATGGCCATATTCTGAACATATAGCGCAAGCGAATTTGGTGCGCAGCCCTTTACTACTTGAGTGAGGGGCGGTGGAGGCAGTACTTGTTACGGTGGTGAGCATTGATGGTATTTTGACTTAGCGGAATTAGGTTCCGTAACTCGGGTAGAGATGGGCA
>ML798205.1:0-17727 GCA_009831015.1 Picea engelmannii | reverse complement strand
TAATCTAAGAAAGTAAATTTCAACACTATCTTATCTTTGTGGCATGTGGGCATGTATGGGCCCGTTACAATATTAAGATGTGTTTGAAAAAATAAACTAAGAGGAGTCCCAAGAAGGGTTGTTGTCCTCTCCTAAAGGTTTTTTAATTTTCTTTAAGGGAGATGAAATTTTCCCACAATCTTTTTCTGATTCTCAAGGTCGCTTGGAGGCGCGAGAGAAGAGCATACTAAGTGATTCTTATCCAACTTCTAGTCCCAATGCAAGTTTGATGTGTTTGCAAATGATTTCCAACTTATATTTTTAGTCAAAGCAAGCCATCCATGTGGCAAAAATGAAAGCAAAAGAGGAAATAATGATTTTAAACCTCCTAAGTGCCTATGTGTTTTGACTAATCCCTTTATATGAAGAGGGGACTAAGTGTGGTGTAGCTTAAAACATGCGTGAAATCACTTTTAAGAAGGCTAAGGGCCTTCCCCAAATCTCAAAACCTTACTATATGTATTTTTTGCACAGGTGCGTGGGTCTCAGTGGAGACAGAGGCACACTGAGTGCCTGTGCACAGATCGAAACGAGCTAATGGGCACAGGTGCGCAGATCGAAATGAGCTAATGGGCGTAGGTGCGCAGAACAAAACTGTGATTTAGGCGCACGATGCACGTCTGTGGGCCAAAAAACCCGCGCACAGATGACACACAGTCATGAATGAAAATTCCAGATGGAATTCTCTCAATTCAACTTGGAATTGGATGTTTAGCAGGTCGGCTTAGGCTGGTTAATGCACCTGTAAGTTAAATAAACCAAAAGAAGAGCTAGAAAAACCAAAATGGGGTAGGAAATTGATACCTTACCCCAGTGGAGTCGCCAATCTGTTGCGCCTCTTTCGTCAGCTTAGTGAGCAAAATAGAGGTGCTTGCAAGCTTAGTTGGGTTTGCTAAGCAGGACAACTGTAAGGAAAATGGTTAGAGAAAGAAATATAAAAGAACAACTAAGAAATAAAATAACAACTAAACTAATGAGCATAGGGACATAAGGACAAAAGAAACAACAAGACCCATGTCACCAATGGTAAGGTTGATATTAGTGAAAGAAAACACCGAGAAGAAAGAGGACTATGAGTCCCTTCTTCCTCCAAGGGAGGGCTCTTGGACCCCCACAAATAATCTCTTCTTACAACTTTGAAAATGAAAATGGTGAAAGAATTCGTTGCTAATCCACTCAAGGGGTGAGATGGATTGCCCAATGCAATGATGCTAGTATACTCTTGATGAGAATAGAGGATTCCTCAGGAGAATAGTGGCAACATAAATTTGCTATTGAATTCCTTGAAAAATGAAGTGCATCCATGGCCTTTTTATAGCACCTCTTTGAGGTATTGTTCAACCAGCTTGTAGTGTGTAAATAGGCTAATTAGGACATTTCTAGGTCTTTGACCAACCACCCAGTCGAATCCAGTCCAGATTTGAGTGTCAAATCAACTTGGAAGCTGAACCAAAAGTGGGTGGGAGTCCAACCACTCTCATAAATTTGTCGTTTCTCAGGTGCACGGCTTTTTGCGACAATAGTCACGCATCCGACGCATGTGCGTGATTATTGCATTTCTGTTTTGTGCACATGCACGCGCGCCCTATGTATTCATAACGCCTTTTAATTTTGTCACTAGTTGTATAGTTTTTGACCCTTTGGAAATGCTTTTGTGGTAATTTTGGTCCATGGGTGACCTCATAACTGTTTGGCGATGTTGAATTCTTGTAACCATTTGCGGACAAAATTTCAATGATAACACCCATCTCTATATCCAACTCAAGGCCTATGACTAAGACTTCATATTTGTATTTGTAGCAATAAAATCCAATCTATAGGGAAATGTAAGAGTATCCTTTTGAGGGGAAATAAATACACCACATGTACCATTACCCAATTTATGTTGGGATCCATCAAAATGCATTACCCAAATTCCATCTTCAACTCACTTTGTTTCTTATTCCTTGACTTTAGGGGCTAAGGAGTGGAAAAGGATAACATAGTTACCCATATCATCATATAAGGTTCAAACAAACTCATTCATGGGTTCCCTAGGGACTTCCACATGAATCCTTCTAAATGGTTCCTTATATAAAGTCACATAAGTGCCTTCACAGGGAGGAATGGTCACATAGGAATGTTCCATTTGTAAAGAGCCCCCAAAGTCTGTAAAGATCCCCCCAAGTCATAATCAAAATTCCTTGATAAGATCATTCCCCAAGAATATGGGATATATATGACCAAAATATCCATTAAGATTACAATATCTGGATAAACATCTAATCTCACAACCAAGTTCTTGATTATTCCAAACACTTTTACTTCTCTATCATCCATGACACAAACATTTCCATATAGTCTAGTGGTTTTAAGGCCTAATTGCTCCATCACTTTCAATGGTATAACATTTTTTTTATGACCCCAAATCCAACATGCAATTATGTAACAACAAATCATCTACTCTTAAAGAAATGTAGAAATGGATATGTCTACCATTTGATCCCCCAATATCCATGGTTCGCAAAATTATTGGTGCATCCTCATAAGGAGAAATATTAACTTTACTAAACCCTAAGATTCCTTCAACCTTTCTTCTTTGTGGTGGAATCTTTACAAGTTCAAGAATGGGGAATTCTATATGAGACTTTCAAAAGTATGCATCTAAATCAATGTTGAGGTCCACATTTGCATTTTTAACCATACTTGATGTTAAGCAATCACTTGAATTTCGTGTTGGTTGAATTGGTTGAGTTTCTTTAAGGGTTACTTGGGGTTCTTGTTTAATTTGGGTACTGTGAGGTTATTGTTGAACTTGCTTACCCCTACATTGATAAGTAACCCAATCTTTCTCTCGAATCCTTCTCTTTATCTTCTCTTGAGATGGTTTGGCCACTAAGGCCCTAGCAATGGTGGAATAATCAAGACTTATTTCCTTCACACCCTTCATTTTCTCATTAGAAATGTTGAAAATATTGTTTATCATATCATGCCACTCACCCACATAGTCATTGGAATCACTTGATCTATCCTTATTGATTTCACTTGCTTATTGGAAGGCTTCTTTGGCAATTAAGCAAGTGTCTTGATCATGTGGTTGTTCACAGGGATTACACCATTGTAAAGTCTCTTGATCAACCACATTATTAGTATTCAAAGGAGTTTGAACTCTCTGATTTTGATTATATTGAGGAGGCCTAAGATTATCCCAACCATTGTTTCCTCTTGGTTGATACCTGTTTTGTTGAGTTTGTCTCTTCAATTGGACAATCTTATTTTGCATTTCCTCGTTTTTGTTTTGAAGTTTTTTTTTTTTTTTTCACAAAGTTGGCTTCCATTCGATTCATAGATTCTTCCAAATATGTCATCATATAAGGGGTTGGGTTAGTTGTGTTGATTGCTCGTTTCTTTGTCTCATTTCAAGTTTAGAAGAGCTTGGTCGATTTGACCTTCCATCTACAAACATATTATTCTCAACTCTAATGGAATATTCTTGAGCTTAAGCAAGGTTTTGAGGTTCTTGTTTCCTCAAATGGAATCCTAACTATCCATCAAAAGCATCTAAATAATGTATAAGGATTGTTGGTTCTAGGGGTTTAATAATTTAGTTTATCTTTTGGACAATTTGAGTAAACCTCTTGTTAAATTCTTCAGTTATTTCATTCTCATTTCTTTTGGCTGAACTATGGGCGGCCAATAGATGTCTATTGTCCTTATTTTCACCCCATTTATCCATAAAAAAAAAATCAATTTTACAATATGCACTAATTCTATTTGGAAGCAATGTTATAAACAAATCCACAACATCATCTTCTAAGGAAAGAGAGAAAAAAACCTCATGTTCACATCCTCATAATTCATTTGATGATACTTCCTAGTCATGGTCTTAAATGTTCTCCAATGATCAGTCACATAAACAACTTTGTTTCCATGAAAGGTAGGAAAATTATCAATGGACTTTTCATTAAAATTTAATATCACCGAGATATCCAAAAATATTGTGAAATTAAAAGGCCCATTCAACTCAACAATCCAATCACCCAATGTGACTTGAATGATTTGTGAAATGTTCCCAATAATAGAGGATCTTAGGTTGCTCAAATTCTTGGACCTATGGATTTTTTCGTGAAAGTACCTCTCAAGTTTTGGGATCAAAGGAAGAATACCTTCAAGATATTTTCTTGTAGAATATATCTTAAGAAAAGGTTCACCTTGTGGATCCAACAAATAAGATTAGAATTTATTATCAATTTATTCAATGCTTATCAAATTGAATCTTATGAAATTCTTAACTCGGGGTAATGAAAAATTTTCCCCGACAATAGTGCCAAAATGTTAGTTCTCAAACTATGCCAACGTGGGAACTCTAACCAGAAATCACAAGAGCCTAGATGAAACTACTAGGTAAGATACCCACTCTCACATCAGTGGCCTTGCCTCTCACATTAGACTAAGGAAAAAGTAAAACCTATCCCAGGGGGCTGCCCTTAAAGGTCAACCTAACCAATTCATTATAGTTTGGGAGTGATCTTAGCTTAGATTGATGACTTAAGTGATTAACTCAATCAATGAATTTTCCCTTAATATGATTAGAAAGAAGTGTCATGTGGTGTGCAAATAAATTGTTAAACTAACCCCAAAATCGAATACACCAATACATCACATGGAAATTCAAAATATTCAAGAGTAGTTACCAACATTAAATATGAAAGAACAAATGTGATATATCCCAAAATAAGCTATAAATGTCAAGTAGATTATTGCAACCTTAATGTGAGTTTGTGTTGGCCGATTCACTCAAATTAAACCATAAGATAGTGCCCAAATGCTAAAACTTCAAAGAGTATATGAACCATTAATGAGTGTTATTAACCATGTAGCATTGAACCAAGAGAGTTATCCACGTGACTTTGATATCAATTACAGAGTGCATATTTCACTAAAGATGTGCTCAGAATTAAAGTAACTTCGTATAAGCCATCATTAATGTAAATGAATAAAGTGCAATATGAACCATGAGAAGTGTTTGTGAATGCAGATTTATTCCTTAATGGAATTATGGGTTCAATAGTGACATCCACACATGTGTGATCTAAAGTGTTATTTCTAGATTGCAAATTTCATAAGTAGATCTCGTATTCTAGTAAGTTAGATTGATTATATAACCCAAATGAAATTTTCATCACTTAAAGCTCATTCAAGAAATAAACTCACATGTAAGTAAACCAAGTGATGCATGGAAAGGTTATAAACCATTTAGTAAAATGTGAATTCAATAAATAAGTTCCATATTTATTACCATTGAATGTTTAACCACCAAATATTCATGTATGCCAAGATAAATCATATCACACTGAAACACATGCATAATATGTTTGAAAGTATGATAGAAATTTCTAGCTAACAAATTGATCTATTATTTTAGATGTCGAAAAGTATGTAGACCAGATCGGTTATGCTTAGATTATCAAGTATCCATTTGCATCCATGTGCTTACATGTGTTCTACCATGAACATATCCCAATTATTGATGTGCAACAATAGAAATGTTAATTGAAGAATGAAGCATTTAGCACATGTAGATTCACTAGAATGTAATTGTTTATGCAGTTAAAGCATCCAAGTATGTTTTCACCTTATACCATATTACCATTCAAGTGAGAGAGAAAGAAAATGAAATGTGATTCAAATCCTATTTCACTTGCTCTATTTTTTTTTTTAAACTAGAAGATTGTTAGGAATGGATTTTAGATACAATGAACAAAACCCTTTACTCGGAAATTTATACCAGCAATAGTAAGGTTTAGAAATGAGCTTAAAACCATGAACGGTTTGATATTTAAGGCATCGATTTAGCCCAGAAAGGTGTAACGAAGTTAGATATATCCAAAATATATGAAATGAGCACATTACATCAATTTATCTTCTTAAGATGTGTATTATCTAAACCATGAGAAATAAATGAAAATCGACTTAGGATGGAGCAAATAAAGAGGATGAATTGCAACAAATTCAAGCTTAGTTAGCTAGATATGAGGTTTTGTCTCTTTAAACTTGAAATTAGCAATCCAATATAAAAGATCAATTCAAATTAATCTCTAGATTGCATAAAATAAAAATAAAAATAAAAAAATATTTTAAACTTTTGTAGTTGGGAAAGAGGAATGAGACCAGTGCCTTCCTCCACTTGGGATGTGGAGTTACACTTAGTGTCACTTGAGGCTATATCCACATTAGAGTTACAAGCAACATTTATGTATTCCTTGCAAGCCTCCAGATTAAGACACTTGAATATTTCAGGCTCTTATGTTGTCGAGGAGATTGGTCCTAGGTGAGTCCAAATATAAGTAACACAAGGTAAACTTTATTTCTAGTCTAAAATGTAATGTCCCTGATATAATCCCTAGTTTAATTAATTATTATGTAGATATAATGTGTGGCTACGACCAAAGCGATGTATATGTGAATTGTATTTCTAAAATTAATAATAAAATGTCATGTTAGTTGCTAAGGGGACATGGAAAAATATGGGGACTGAATTAATACACAAGAGAGGGGAGGGTCTAGGAGAATGTCTAAGAAGGGTCCAAGGGAGGAATTACCCATATCTATTAATTCCACCCACATTCTTGAATTTTATTATGACTATGTATTAAACTCTAGTTTCTTATTAAGTGTTCCCAAATCCAAGAATTGAATGCATGTAAGAGGGTGGGTGTGAGAAGTCACATCCCATAATTATTGGGGGCATGGGGGCTGAGTACAATAAGCTTGGGGAAGTGCATGAGTCAAGAAAGTAAGCCAAAGGAGAGAAAATATGTATGGGAAACTAAAAAAATCTTTACACATTCATTTTTGTTCATGAACAACTAGTAGAGAACAAGAAAAATATCTTGGAGCTTGAACATCCATGGAAGGAAAATTCTAGAGCATGTTGGAGAATTTTTGGAGCGTTTTGGAGTTTAAGATTGAAGAGACAGGTTTTCATATTTAAAGAGTGAAATCATGTGTGAGTTGCACTATAAAAATAAGTGTTTGCTGCTATTTTTACTGGTAGTTTTCCTAGCAGTGAGTTTCCTTGAGTTCCCAACAGATAGATTTGTGGTTACCTATGCCAGAGAGACCTTGATAAATGAATGAGATGCCCAAGGGAATGAGATCAATTAAGGGGTACATTTCTTAGGTTGGTTCAATCGAGAGGAAGAGAGCTGGTGGAAAATTAGGATAGTTGTAGGAGAATATCAGTGGGTTATGGGATTTATGAGCTATGAGTGAATAGTGAGAGACCACCCTATTTTGTGAATTGATAGCCCCATCTTGGGGGTAAATTTATGTTGATATTTGGAACAAAAAGTATATGGTTGGGTGGAACATCGATCCCAATCAGCCAGTTGCACAACTATTGTTAAAAGATAAGTGTTTTATCTTGTTATTGTTTTAATTTGTGTTAAATTGATGTGCATGAATTCTGTGTATGAGAAATATTATATGTTGTGTTGAGTTACATAGTTACATTTCATGTCTAATATAGAATTTTGTAGATGCATATAATTAATAATAATAGACAACAATTAAATCTTTGTGTGTAATTCATAGCTGGAAGCTACAAGAAATTAATTAGATAGAATAAATTTCATTTGTATGAGTATTTCGCACCATAATGTTCCTCAAATGGGTTGGGGGACGTTACATTATGGTATCAGAGCCCTCAGGTTCAAACATCGGGCTTGTATGGGCCAATAACTAGTGTGAATTTGGAAAATCTGTTGTTGCATATTTTGGCATGTGCGAATTTGGGGAAAAACAGATAAATTAGAGAGAATCCCCAAATTTGTGAGAAAAATATAAGTTTAAATGACTCAGAATTGTTTAAAAGGTTCAATGGATCCAATTTGTAAATTTGTAGAGATGAATTCAACTTAGAATGGTCAGATTTCATGTTTTAATGGCCACTGTAGAGTTGCAGGAAATTTAGTGAATCGACGACCAAGATCTTGTTTGATCTCATGATCAACGACCAAGATTCACTTTGATAAATTTAAAAATTTATAAGGTTTCATCCATTTGGGAGTTGGACCCAATCAATGGTCAATATCATCCTGGCTTGGAGATCGATGGTTCAAATTCATCAGGGATTTGGTCAAAATTTCTAAGTGTTGGAAAGTTTCCAAGAGAAACGGTCGACGACTGATGGTTGGGTCGGTCAAAGTGGGGAAGAGTTTCATTCAATGAAAATAAATATTTGATGGTTGATGGTCAATGATCGAGCATCAGTAGAGTTGGATGAGCTTTGGTAAATCAATTTTCGATATCATTTTCCAATGGGAGATAGATGACCCAGATTGATTAGAATTTTTCTAAGTGTTGAAGTTGGCCAAGGAAAATCGCCAATGGCCGATGGTCGGGTTGGTCGATTCAGTGAAGTGTTTTTAGTCGAAATTTTTTTTTGTCGATGGTCGATGGTCAAGTGTTAGCTGACTCAGCAAAGATTTCCAATTGAGCAAGATAAATCGTCGATGGTCAATGGTCGTGTGTTGGTTGATTCGACAAGGTGTTCGGGTCATCCAAGAGAAACAGTCAATGGTCAATGAAGGAAAGAGGGTGATGATGTTTCATGTCACATCATTATCCACATGTCATACCATGTTATCATCCATGTGTCATGCCACATCAGCTACTTGACACCTCAGGATGATGTATCATTCCACGTCAGCATCTGTGTGTCTGTTAGGGACCTAAGCTCCCGAATCCCTCACGTAGGTAAAATAATATAATTCCATGTAATAAAGGCCAATATTAATAAGGCCTAGAAATAAAGAAGAATAAGTCAAATGAAAGAAGAACTAATAGAAGCTTTCTCTTCTATAATGATCTTCCTCTAGATTAATGTTCTTTTGGATACATAGATTTAGTATAAATAGGAGTAGAGGATATGAGAGGTTTTGTCTTGAGAATTATTGTAATAAAGATTTGCTCTACTGGAGGTTTCCCCCTCGAAGAGGAAAGTGAACAATGTTTCCTATCAACAAAGGTATAATTTTGGTGTTGTGGTTTCATCTATTGTGTTGTTCTACTGTTATTCTCTGCAATATTTATGTTTTCATCTATTTTAATAGATCTTGTACCCTACAAGTGGTATCCGAGCACTTTCCTTGGCAGAAAATTGTCGATTTTTTTTTAAGGGTAGAAACATATTCTGACATCTTAAAGCTATAGAGATATGTCATTCAGTGCATAAATCCATGTTCGGGGAAACATACACACAAGAACTACAAGTGGTACTCAAGCGCACATTGTTTCCCACCCTTGTAACCCATGTTGGTACCCCTTCGAGTGGTAGTGCATCAGGCAACATCTGTATATGGATTGACCTAGATCTCCTAAATCCCTCCATATATAAACCAATTGGCATATTGAATGTTGTACTGCCACCAAGAAAAACACTTGGGAAGATACTCTCTAGTACCTAGGTAGTCAAGTAGTACGGCTAAGGGTACGGTCTAGCCTCCTTAGTTGGTGTTCTGAGATATTGGGCCGAGTACTATTGTTGGACCTCGCACGTATATCAAAGAGATATATCACAGGGAAAACCCTTGTCTATAGAAACCTTGAATACCTTAACCCTTGGGATGAAAATAGAAACAGAACAAACAAGACCTATTGCCTGGCAACCTTACCTCTTGCATTCTGGCTGTGAAATTACTACACATTTCTTCCTGTTAAGAATTTGGGCATTTCAAAACTGCACACTTATTTGGCTAGAGTATAGTGGTTCCTCCGACACACTTATTTGGGACCTATCCCATTGGGTTCCTCTCTTCACCCTAATTCTAGTGGTACCTATCATTTTTAACACAATTTTTTTGTGGACCCAACCCCTTTTCCAACACCCTTATTTGGCCCCTATCCCATTTGATTCCCATTTTCACATTGCTTGCAGTGGTACCTATCATTTAACACCCTTATTCTCATTAGTCCCACCCAACCCTCCCGACCCCCTGTGTCTCCCCTATCCCATTTTCCTACCCATTTTTCCCAATGGCCACCACCTGAGCCCAAGAACTCAATACATTGGTTGCTGACAAACTACATAACAAGGAGGACATCAATAATATCAATGCCAACATTAGATCACTCAATTCCGTTGTTCAAACCCTCCAATACCAATGTGCCCACATCAAAGACCTCAAAGACATCAAAGCCACACTTGACCACTTTATGGGTCATTTCCCAGAGCCTTCCTCTTCTAAACAACCATCCTATCAGGATGACCATGACTCTTCCCATTACCAAGGTCCTCATACTACCCACTTTTCTCGAGACCTTCGCCCTCCTAGAATTAAGGTGAACAAATTTGATGGCGCTAATCCCACAAGTTGGGTCACCCAAACAAAACATTATTTCTCTTTGCATGGAATTATTGATGATTTATCCAATCTTCGTTATAGTATCCTACATCTGGATCTGGAATGCTGGAAATGGTGGCAGTGGCGAAAAAAGGCATGCCAAGGGTATGTTTCTTGGACACAGTTTGTGGAAGAGATTTATGACCTCTTTGAATCTGACACCCACCATTTAGGTCATTTGAACAAGTCGAAGCAGTCTGGGACAGTAGAAGAATTTATCTCCACATTTGAGCACTTGGATTTCAAAACGTAGGGCATGTTAGATGCTTTGTTCAGGGAATGCTTTATCAGTTGCCTAAAATATGAAATTTGTGCCCGTGTTCTTATGGCACTCCCCCAGACTTGGTTGGAATATACTCAATGAGCCAAGGAAGCAAAACAAATTATCTCCTCCTAGATCCACAAACCATCCTTTCCTCCTTTCCCTAAACCCTCCACTTATGTCCCTCCCGCAACTCCCCTCAAGATCCAAAAATTAACCAGGGCTGAAATGGTTGAACATCAACGCAAGGGCCTTTTTTATAATTGTGATGACAAATATTTTCTAGGGCACAAATGTAAGGAACATAATATTTTTATGGTCGTGACTGAGGATATTTCTCAAGAAGAGGTTGTTTTTTCACCTATGGATGAACTACCACCACCATCCGATCTGACCCCACCCTCTGATCCACCAAAAGTTGACCCGATGATTTCACTTAATTCCCTCACTAGCTTCTCTGCTCCCGAGACTCTCAAATTAATTGGTTACATTAAAAATAGGAAATTAATCATCCTTGTGGACAGTGGTAGAACCCATAATTTTATTCATCTCCGCATTTCCCAAGAAGTCAATTGTTACATATGTGCCATCAATAATTTTCAAATCATGATTTCCAATTGTTGTTCCATGAAATGTGGGGGATGATGTGAAACAATGTGGCTCCAAATTGATCAATATCACCTAGAATCCCATATGTTTTCTATAGACATGGGTGGTTGTGACATTGTTCTCAGTGTTGAATAATTACACACTCTCGACCCCATTCTCATGGATTTTAAGGACTTAACCGTGCAATTCCAACAGGAGGGACACAAATACAAGTTCCAATGCATCATAACAGGCTCCCCTGAGATCATCAGTTCCCTTCGCATGGAAAATCTCCTCAAAGAGGGTAATTCTAGCATTATTTCCTAAATCCACTCCATTCATGTTGTTGAGACATCCTCTGTGCATCTTCACCTCCAATCTATCCTCTCCCACCACCAAGTTGTTTTTACCACTCCCAAAGAACTTCCCCCTTCCCGTGGAGTCCATGATCATTCCATCCCTCTCATACTGGGCAATATTCCTCCCAATGTTTTCCCTTATTGTCATCCCTTTTCCCATAAGAATGAAATTGAGAAAATTGTTCATGAATTTCTAGAAACGGGTGTTATTTTTCCTAGTACCAACCCCTATTCTTCCCTTGTGGTCATGGTACTCAAGAAAGAAGGTACTTGGTGCATGTGTCCTGATTTTCGTGCCCTCAACAGACTCACAATCAAATACAAATTCCCCATTCCTGTCATTGATGACCTCTTTGTTGAACTAAGTGGTGCTCAATACTTCACCAAAATTGATCTACGTTCTGGATACCACCAGATCTGTATGAAATAAGAAGACATTCCCAAGATTTCATTTTGAACTCATGAGGGAACTATGAGTTCTTGGCAATTCCCTTTGGCTTGTGTCTCCCTCCACTTTCCAAAGTCTTATGAATCATGTCTTCCTTCATTTTCTCTGTCATTTTGTCTTAGTTTTATTTGATGATATTTTCGTATATAGTAAAACTTGGACATCCCATCTCTCCCCATGTGAATCAAGTTCTCCATCTACTCTCTAAGCACTAACTTTTCCTCAAACAATATAAATGTTCCTTTGGAGCCTCATAAATGGAATATCTGGGTCATATTGTCAGAGGATGGTGTCCAGGTGGATCCTAAGAAAATTGAATCTATGAAGAATTTGCCTTGCCCTAAAACTCTTAAGAGCTTGTGTAGTTTTCTGGGTTTAACGGGCTATTATCGGAATTTTGTTCAAAATTATGGAAAAATTACAGCTCCTCTACTTCTCTCCTTAAAAACAATTCTTTCACTTGTACTCCAGCTGCGGATCACTCCTTCCAAGCCTTGAAATATTCTATGTGCTCAACCCCTATCCTAGCACCTCCAGACTACACAAAGACATTCGTATTGGAATGTGATGCTTTCAAAAAAGGAATTGGGGTCGTCCTTATGTAAGATGGTAGGTCTTTGGACTTCACTAGCAAACAAATTTCAGAGAGACATTTGGGCCAATCCATTTATGAAAATGAAATGTTAGCTATTTTTCATGTTGTGGATCTCTGGCATCCTTATTTATTGGTTCAACACTTCCAAATCAATATTGATCATCATAGTCTCGATTATTTTCTGGAACAACGAATTTCATCACCAGAGCAACAAAAATGGTTGACCAAGCTATTTGGATATGATTATGAGATCATTTACAAGAAGTGAAAGGAAAATGTAGTTGTGTATGCTCTTTCCAGGAAATATGAAGAAGACTAGTCCCTTTTCTCCCTCTACTTCATTGAACCATATTGGCTCCAAGCTATTCGTCAAGAATGGTTGCAACACCCCAAAATTTCTAACATGATCCACCAATTGTAACATATTTCTACAACGTCTCCAGGGTACTCATGGCACAATGAAGAGCTTCAATACAAAGGCCATTTGTATTTATGCAAGAAATCACAACTTAAATCCACGGTGTTTCTGAACTTCATGCTTCACCCACAAATTGGCATTCAGGGTTTACTAAAACCTATGAACACTTCAAACATTATTTTTTCTGAGATGGCATGAAACAGGACATCCAAACCTTTATGGAATGTGAGTTATGTCAATGCAACAAGGGAGAAACAATCAAAGCTCTGGGAACACTCCAATCGCTTCCGAACCCCTCTCCTATTTGGCAAGATATTTCTATGGATTTCATTGTTTGATTTTACCTAAATTGGGCAATAATCCAGTCATCATGGTGGTCGTCGATCTTCTTTCCAAATATGCTCATTTTCATGCTCTTCAACACCCATTCAATGCATTCATATTGGCTCAAATATTCATGGATAATATCTTCAAACTTCATAACATGCCTAATTCTATTGTCTCTGACAGAGATTCCACTTTCACCATCAGTTTTTGGCAAGAATTGTTCAAGCTACAACACACCCAATTGCATCTCAACAATGCCTATAACCCCCAGATGGATGGCCAGACTGAAGTTATCAACAATTGTTTGGTAATATATTTGAGGTGTTTTCATCTGAGAGGAAAAACCGGTGGGATTAGTGGTTACCTCTAGTTGAATGGTGGTACAACACATCATACCATACAACTACTCGCATGACTCCTTTTGAAGCAGTATATGGCCAAAAGCCACCATCGGTTCTCTCATACCTATAAGGGGTTTCAAAGGTTAAGGAGGTTGACAAAAATATTATAGTCCAAGAGGCTATTCTTTGTGCCCTTAAAGACAATTTGGTCATGGATCATAATCGCATGAAGCAACAAGCAGATCAAGGTCATTCTGAATGACAATTTGTTGAAGGGGTCTAGGTGTTTCTTCGAGTACAACCTTATAAGAAAACTTCACTCAAATATGAACACTGTCAGAAAATTTCTCCCTAATTTCATGGTCCTTATATAGTTCTCAATCGAATGGGATCGATAGACTACCAATCAGATCTACCCAATCAGTCAAAGCTCCATCTTGTTTTTTATTTCTCCTACTTAAAGAAGGTGATTGGAACTAAGTGCCAAACTCAAACCAGTCTCCCTGAGTTGGATGAAGAAGGTTCCATCTGGTTACAACCACAAGAAGTCTTGGACCAACAAAATCATCATCTTTTTCAGTGAACCATCAAGGAAGTGTTAGTCCAATGGAAAGACACAACCACCTAGGAGACGACCACCATTTAAAACAATTTCCTCATCTTAAGCCTTGAGGACAAGGTTTTTCTTCAAGGGGGAGGGAATGTTAGGAACCTAACCTCCCTAACCCCTCATGTAGGTAGAATAATATAATTCCATGTACTAAAGAAAAATATTAATAAGGCCTATCAATAAGGAAGAATAAGTCAAATGTAAGAAGACCTAATAGAAGCTTCCACTTCTAGAAGGATCTTCCTCTAGATTGTTCTTTCGGATAGATATATTTAGTATAAATAGGAGTAGAGGGTATGATACTTTTTGTCTTGAGAATTATTGTAATAGAGGTCTACTCTACTAGAGGTTTCCCCCTTGAAGAGGCAAGTGAACATTGTTTCCTATCAATAAAGATATAATTTTGGTGCCATGGTTTTATCTATTGTGTTGTTCGGTTGTTATTCTCTGCAATATTTTTGTTTTCAACTATTTTAATAGATATGGTACCCTATAGTGTCATGCCACATTATCCTAGAAGTGGTTGATGGGCAACGGTTGGGTTGGTCGAATTGGAGAAGTGTTTCATTAGTCTAGGGGGATCATCGACAACCAATGGTCGACGGTCGGGTCAGTCGACTTAACAAAGTGTTACAAGTGGTTTCCAAGAGATAAAATGACCTATGGTTGATGGGTTGATGATGGATTGGTGATGATTTTTCATTCACCAATGCAAATCATCGATGACCAACGACTGATGGTCGGGTCGGTCGGTTTAGCATTGTGTTCTGAATCGATTGTGAAGGGAATGATTCGATGGTCAACAATCATGTCAGAAAGTTAGGAAAAGTCTTATGCATGCCCAAAGGAGAACATTGATCATTGATGGTTGATAGATTCATATCAATAACTCATATTTTCATGTGATTTGATATTGACAACTTATATTTAAAGGGTTGTTATAATAGTAAAACAGTCAGTTTGTATGAAATATTCTGATTTTTTCATATTTTTGAAGGTCATTAACTTGCGGGGTGATTTTAAGGACCTAAACGATATTTTTTCTATGCATCTCAAATAAAATAACTCATATACAACTATCCAATGAGTTATCTTGGGTGAAAAACAGAGCTCATATGAGGAAGTTACAATTGAAACAGTAAGGGTAAAATTTTTGTGCCAGTTTACTTCCAAAGGACATAAATACTTGATCTAAAGTTCGTTTGGGGCTTAGGAGTAGTATATGGAAAGCTTGTGAACCATATACAACAACCATGGAGTCAAATTTGGAATATGGGTATGTAAAAATGTGCAGGAAGAGAAAGAAGACACCTATAGCATAGAGGGATAAGTTGGGTAAAACAATCAAAACTTCTCCTGACCATAAGCTTCATATCGAAGCTCAGATATGAACAAACGAATAGTCCATGGAAATTTATTAATAAGAAAAATACATTTATCCACCCATAATTTTGAATTGGGCACTAAAATTTCTCAAAAAGTAATAAAGATATTTCTGCAGTAGTAAATAAGTGGAAAATTGCAGCATGTAAATGTCGTAACTTTTCTCCCATAACTCATAATGAGGCATGAGTACAATTGTTGGAAAGTTGTTTCAGAGAGAAATGAATCTAAGGAATAAGATTTTGATTTGGCACATTGTGTCATTCATAAATTTGGATAAATAATGACCTGTTTTCTAATTGGTGAAATGTTTTATCTTCTGCATGTTCTAATGATAATCATTACATGCACATTTCTTGTAGAACTAGAGGCATAGGAAAAACAATTGGTTATTATATGAGGAATGGAGTTATGGATTATTCTCAAGGATATTACAGCCATGAAAAAGAGATAAAATGTCAGCATGTCAACATGGGTAATGATGAAACAAAGTCAAATGGGAGAAGAGACAGGCAAGAGCCTGTAACTATGAGAAGTCTACATAGGGAGGTGCAGAGCTACAAAAAAGATAATGAAAGGATTATGAAGGCTCAAGAAGAAATAATTCATAGCTTAAATATGTTTCATAAGCAAGTCAACAAATTCTCTAGCACCAATAAATCAGCTTGTGCTAGACAAGTAACAACATCCAGACCTCAAAGCAAAAGGGATGATCATGGAAATGACATGTAGTCGAGAAGCATGAATAGGTGTCATCATTTTCCAAATAAATATACAATAAGAAATCATGAATGTTTAGGGCCATGGAGCATCCCAAGTGTGTCTCATGTCAAGAGGAAAAGGAGAAGTCCTAAGGAAAACATCTTGCAAGGTGAACTCAGGAAAATTAAGCCACCAACTTTCAATGGTGAGCATAGGAAAGAAGAAGAGGTCGAGGTTTGGTTGTTGGAAATGAAGAAATATTTCCAGCTACATGATTATCCCTCAAGGGTAGAAGATAGAATTGAAACCTACCACTTGAAAGGAAAGGAAACCATGTGGTGGGATCAGCTTAAGAAAACCAATAACATTGATGAGAAAAGAATCTCATGGAGGAAGTTCAAAGGATATTTCAAAGAGAAATATTTTCATGAGAATTATTTTGAATGGAAGATGAAAGAGTTATTTGAACTCGAATTGGGAAGCATGACAATGGATGAATATGAGAAGAGATTATTTGAATCATTGAAATATATTGACTTCATAAAGGATGAGAAGGAAAAAATCCAAAGGTTTCTAAGTGGGTTACCCTCCTACAGTGACAAGATGCAATATGATAACCTTAAAAATTTGGAGGAAGCCACAAGGAGAGAAAATAACCTTTATGAGCATAGTAAAGTAAGGCAAATTTTCAAAAAATCTTGGAATGAGAAGATGAAGGGGGGAAAAGAGAAAAGGAGGAAAGGTTTTAAGCCAAAATTTTTCAAGAAAAAATCACAATAAAATCAACAAGTTCAGTCATCCCAAAATGAGCACAAGACTGCAGATTCATTTAGGAAAAGGCCGAGGAAGTAGCCTATACAATGTTGGGTATGTGAGAGATATCACTTATATAGGGATTACCCTCACAAGGAATAAATAATGAGGACTATCCACAACATTAAAGAGGATGAAACAATTGAAGAAATGACAGGAAACATGCCAAGGATTTATTTATCCTTGGACAACAAGAAAGAAAAATATAATTACCCCATGATTGAAGTGGAAGGTAAGATTGATAACCAACCCATATAAATTTTAATCGGTTCTAGAGATAGTCATAGTTACATAAAATCTAACATTGTTTATGCTGGATCATGTTGTCATTGATGCCAATGGTTTGATTGATTGATGTCATTGATTGATTGATGTCAAAGGATTGATTGATTGATGATTGATGTAATATAATATGTATTGTCCTTGATGAGAATGCATAGATGAAGATGGATCAATG
>ML798204.1:146465-168724 GCA_009831015.1 Picea engelmannii | reverse complement strand
AGACAGTAACTACCATCCTGGCTGAAAATCCAACCACAAATCAATCATTGGAGCCCTTGTGACTTGAGAACGTCTCTAATGAAAAATGTGATAGAATATGCATCATAAAAGTCGTATAGCTAAAGTGATAATCTGTTAATGTGTTCCTCGAAAAATCCGAAATGTTTCGATACAGGAACTCACCTTCTCCATTTTCTCCCATCCTAGAACATGCTTGCAGCATCTAGAGTTTAAGCTTGAATCATAAAGAATTCGTGTGTCCATTCCTTACAACAAGCCTTCCATTGGAAACACAGAAGTGCATAAACTGAATAACTGGTCAACTGACCTGCCCTTTTGCTTCAAGCACATGGTCAATGAAGAATGGAAGCAAATACAAAAGCTGAGAACTTCTATCATCTTTTCTGACTGGGTTCGGGCGAACCTGAGAAAACTTGAAAATAAGAATTGAAAACCAAATTAGATTAACTTGCCAACCGTACAAAAGCAGTTTAAAAAACATCCCCACTGGTTGAGGCTACTAATCTGACATTATTACAAAAAGATAACAGAAAAGGGCTTTCGATCATTCTACTTACTGCCGCTGGGTTGCAAGGTAAATCAGAATCTGAGGAGCAAGAGCAGGTGACTCCACAAAATGAGATTTGGATGCTTATACAAAAATAGCCAGTTATAGAAGCAACCCATTTTCCTAATACAACATTTGTTTAAGGGATCTTCAGGAACTGGATTAAAAGCTTACCCTGAGAGCTTGCGTGCCAAACAGAAGAATGCCTCGTCAAAGTTGTAGTTACCTTTTGCAGATATCTCATAGTACCATGTGAAAAGTAAGTTGCTTGGGTTTCACTGGCCTATTCGTCAGATCGACCTTGTTTCCGCAGACAACAAACAAGCATAAAAACAAACAGCCATGAAAACAACAGAAGCCGGCAGATCCACAGACAAAATCTGGAGGTGATGGCATGAGTGGGTAGGAATAACAGGGATGTGCAGTGGGGAATATAGGCATGGGAGGGGTTGGGAAGACTAAGCAGAGAAAATAGACCAAGTCTTCCCAATCGTCCCAGGCCTAATGCCCCACACTGCACAGCATCCCTGTAACAACCCACAACGTTCCCTTCTCTACTGCTGCAAGGTAAATGGTTACTTTGGTAACATCCATATAAATAGCAGATGGCGCACAGACTCACTCCCTTCCTTCTGGGATTATCAGTGAAATTGCCAAATACAATGTTCCAACTGTTAAAACATGCTTCAAGTACTATTGGTCAAACTGCTTTGAACAGAAATTCAAAGATGCTGTTACATTCATTTGGTGCTGGGAAAAGAGCAGCTATGGTACAAAATGGGCAGCTTTTATACGACAAATGGAGCAAATCTCGTCTTTCCTTGATTGCAGGTAAAGAAAGGAAAGTGGTTAAAAGAAAATCACGAGGAATGCATGTAAAGTGCTTTGAGAACGTTGAAGCAGTTTTGTGCATTTATTCTTATAGCAAAAAAAAATGCTTTAAATTCCTCTTCTTCCAATTTTCTCTTCTTCCAATGGTTGTATTATTTGTATTGAATATTCATCTACATTAATTATATGTTCAATTTTTCTTATTAAAACATTCATCTAGAATATTATATTAGATATAGTATTTTATTCCTTCAAAAATCTCTCGATAGGAAGTTAAAGACATATTATGCATAATGCTACCCTAGTACCACTACCTTCCCTCCCTTCTTAGGGTTTGACCTCAACAACATGGTAGAGATCAATATTCGTAATAATAAATAACTACCCTATGAAAGCATGGGACATGTTTATGTTATTGCCAATGTATTAGCCTTTGTGATTATTTTATGTTAACAATAACATTGTTATAACTAGCACGGCTTTAAAAACTTCTTCAAGTGATGCCTCCCCATGGAAAATGTTATCTCGAATGTTTACATATTTTTGCAAGATTCAATCATTTCATTCTCTTAACTAATATGTATAGCTCCATTTTCTTCCACTTTTTCATATTTTAATTATTTCACCTATTATACCAATGGAAACTCATGTGACAACTAGGTTTGCACAATTTAGGAATCATACTTCTCTAACTCTTGCAGAAGTTGCTTTTGTTGTGAGGAAAATCTCTCTATGGCAAGGGGTAAACCACAACGGACAGAAATGACTGTAGAAATCGACTCTACTCCCAAGTATGCTATATAAACAAATATGCTAACAAGAAAAGATAAAAGGCCTACCTCGTCCATACGTTCGATGAAGTCCATTGTTGGCCCTTGACCAAGTTTTGGGAGATCCTTGGTCAAGTTTGACCTATTTTGGGACTTCGATAGCCAGTCAAAGGAGGAGCGCAAGATGAAGCAGAGATCGCGGGATCTCCCCCCTTTTGGGATTTAGGATTATGTAACGGATATGGGATGTTAGCCCATGGCTTTACCCATGTTTAGAACTATTTTGTAAAGTATAAATAGATGTCTAGGCAATGTAAGAAGAGAGCAGTTATGAATGGCTAAGTGCTAGATCTATGTGATTGAAGGATTGTAAGTGCTCTATGCATACTGTGTGAGACTTGCAGAGCTAAGTGAAAGTCATTGTAAGAGGCTGTGGAAGGTTGCGTGCTTAGATCTACTTGGGGAAGGAGGATCTAGTGAGCTGCGCAGATCTCTTGTCCTACGTGGAGTAGGTTTTTGAGGCTCTGTGCATGTAACTGATTAACAAAAGATAATAAAGAAGAAGAGTTGGTGGATGTAGCCCCAGGGTGGGGGTGAACCACGTACATGTTGTGTTGCTATGTTTTGTGCAATGTCTTGATGTGTTTATGTCTTTACTTGCTAAGTGCTTTGATATAGATAGATAGATCTGTTTATGCTTTGTGCTAATGATGTATATGGATGTTAGATCTGACTTATATGAATGTGCTAGTGCCTGAATCTGCTAGATCCAACCTACTTCTCTATGATAAGTGCTTAGATATATCAGATTTGAATGAATGATGTGATGCTCTGTTTTATCTATGGAGTAGATAGTGGTTAAATATTGATGAACTGTGGGTGCTAACTGCTTTGTTAAGTATTACAATCATAGATCGGTGTCCCAGCTAAGGTTGCAGAAACCTGAGTCCTACAACCACCCCTGCCTCTACCTCAGATGAGACTTCATCTACTTCGTAGGTGTTGTTGAAAGGGTCTGTAGTTAGGGTTTTTTTGGTGTGTTGTTGTAGCGTTGAACCCTGGGTCTGCCCCTGTGCCAACAAATGGTTTCTTTACCAGGACTTGAAACTGTGATTGCTAGGAACAGAGGAAGAAGAAGCTTTGTGAAAATATCCGACCTGAAACTGTGAAAGCTCTGTGCGTAGATCTGTCACCCTAGTACATAGTACTCTGCTTAGTTTGTGAAGCTATGTGCCAAGAAAAGAGGTCAGATCTGAAGAAAAGAGGTAAGAGCTGAATGCTTTGTACTCCGATAAAGGTAAGAATAGTGAAAAGTTCTAGATCTGAAAGCTTTGTGCTTTGTAGAAGTAAGATAAGTGGAATTTTTTGTTTCAAAAGTATGGATCTAGGTATGTTTGATAGATTTTGTCCTAGCTTGAAAACTAGGGCACTAATAGATGAAAGAAGGTTTGATATGCGTAGATATGATAATAATAGTGAAAGATATGTTATACCTATGCATAGAAAGAATGTTTCGACTAACAAGTGGATGTGGGATCCTAGAAAGAAATGTTTGCAGGTTAGATACTATGACCCTAGCGCACAGTATAGGAAGAGCTAGGAATCATTTAAAAGAAAGAGAGGATTAACCCTTTGTTACTGTTGCAGAAAACCAAGACATCTTGCTAAGGAATGCCCTAGAAGAAGACCTAGTTGTCTTTGTTGCAAAGCTATGTACCATGAAGTATTGGATTGCCCTATAATGATTGCTAAGCTTGAAGGAATGAACATGAGACAAGGAAACCCTAAGGCAGATCCATAAACCATGATTATGGCAGAGCCCCATAAAGAATCAAGGAAAGTATTGCTACAGATAAAAGAAACCCTGAATGACCACCGACATGTCATCTTATCAGAGATCTTCAAAGAAAAAGAATGCCTTGAAGCAAGAATAGGAGACTTCGGCATTGATTGTGTTCTAGATGAGGAAACACATGTGAATATCATGATAGAAAGAAATTGGGAACTTTTAGGCAAACCTGTTATGACTCCTTCATTGGGAGGAATAGGGATATTTAGAGGAAAGCTGATAAACCTATGTGGAAAGCTCACTCGGATTTCTATGAATGCCAATGGAACTTCGACAGAGGAAGATTTTGAGATTATTAAACTTATTGAGAACAACGCCCCATTTACCATGTTACTAGGAAAACCTTGGATTGAAAGAAATTAGGCCAGAAGGAAAGAAGAAGAAGAAGTTTTAGAGCAGAAGAAGAAAGAGTTAAAAGATTTCATGACTAGAAGGATCGCACACTTGATTGAAGAACAAGAGAACATATTGAAGCTATTTAACACCAGAGACCTAGATGTCAAAGTTGCAAGAACAATAGAAGACCCACAGAAGATTGAAGTACCTATTCTAGCTAAAGAAGAAGTATCACCCTCGAATCTTAGGAAAGAATCTTAACAACGCGAAGTAACTATGTCAAAAGAAGATACGAATTAGAATGGAAAAAGGCATACCAAGACAAAGCTCACTGGGAAGAAAGCTAGAAAACTAAGTAAGAAGAGAGCTATGATCGACAAGTTACAGACGGTTCCAGGAGGAACTTCGTAGAAGGAAAATTTACAAAATTGGAGCTTCGTCGGGATAACAAAACAACGTCACATGGCACTTCACCATGGTGAAGCAATATAGCCATTGGGAATAATATAACCGTTCGGATGACCCTTCGAATGGGTATAAAGGAATTTATGGTTCACCACCAGACCGTTGAACCGTGCCGTAACAGAAAAGAACAGAATTAATGAAGGCTTCTCGACCGTTGCAAGCAATCCATTGCCAAGTTATCTATTTATCCCATTACGCCATGCATCGAGAACACTTTTTCTAACCGTGAATCCGAGCTCGTAGATTTGTTGATTTTACACAGTGATCATTGCGCTATTGCCCTCTATCCCATTACAGTGTCTAAGTTACTCCTCGAACCCAAGATTTTCAACCCCGAGCGTGTATGTCAGACGAGTTTAGTGTTGCAGAGAAAGTTGTCGAAGAAGTTATGATCAACCTCATAACTGAAAGAGTCATGTCGATGTCTGCAGGTATACAAGCTTCATCGGCGAGAACGGTGCTAGCCTCTCCATTGACTGTTCGTGGATCAGGGCCATCCCGACCAACAGCAGAGAAGAGAACCAAGCACAAAGACGACCTAGCCAATGCGAAGTTGATTCCATCCATATTTCCCGATCACATCCCGCCTCTAGCTGGCGCGGTGAATCGTGATAGTGTGCCATGATATTTCGAGTACACCATAGGCACTACATACCTCTCAAAGGGGATACACACAATTCGAGCAGGGAAGGATAAGATCATAGCATTGAAGTTCAATGACTTCAACCTTAGAGATCGTAAGATCTATGGTATGCTCGCCCCATACAAGTACCTAACTAGAACAAAAGGGAATAACTCGAAGATCATCCCTCGGTCCTGGACGATGAACATCGCGTAGTCCACCCTGCTGAATGTCATGAAGATCCCACACTTCGAAAGACACCGGGAAGTCAACGCCTATGTCAATCTTCTACTATCGTGTTACCATGGTGGCTACTTATGGATAGACCATTGCATTACAGTTGACCCAACACTGATCCATAGGATCAGAGGATTGAGTATGCAAGGACCTAACCTGCAAGACTTTTATCCAGGAAAAGTCGCAGATCGTGCACTAGCACAAAAGATCAAGGATACATATGGCGATGTTGAGAAGGGAACAAGAGGCTACAAGGTATCTTCCATTAAGAGTGGTGTAGTGTGCCTAGCATGTCAATTGATAGCTGGAAAATTAGTAAGGAAGAACCGACCTATGCAAGTCACTGGCTTTGTCGTTGACCTCACAGGGAAGTGCGCGGAAGGCCTATAGATGAACTGGGCAAAGTACCTAGTTAACCAATTGGAACTAGATTTCTGAGAAGCACAAGATTAGGGTTATGAATTTCATTTCAGTTGGCTCCTGGTCCTCATTTCATTTTTTCCCTGGGAGATGCCGAAAGGAGCGACCTTCCCCAACATAGAGTCATTTGTATCGCATGCCGCGAATTTTGCTACCCTGTGGTATTCAACTGATATGAACAAACAGTGGAAGTCAAATACTGTGTTCCATACATACTACCTCCAGCTAAAGTGAGCCATCGAAGATGAGCTTCGCATGACGACGAACACCTTACAGAGGTTCCAACCACTAATGAAGTTCAACGCAGATCGACACTTTATCTACATTACAGCATGAGCAGATGAACATAAAGAGTAGCTCCAGTCATATTACAAACTCATAGAAGAAGGCCTTGAGGAGATCACCAAGGAATGGTCTGCTGACCTCTTTATCCCCGCCAACCCTATAGAGATATTTGATATTGACAGCCCAAAATACACTCATAAAGAACAAAATACACACGAAAACAGCAGGCAGAAGAAGATTGAGAATGTCCAAAAATTAAGCAGCACCTCGGGGAAGACTACTTCCATGTCACCTGACCGAGGGGGTGGTGACAAAGTAGAAGATGAAAAGAGACCAAGCGAAGTAACACTGCCCAGAGACGAGTTTGACCCCTTGAAGAAGAGCAAGGTTTCCCCCCTGAAACCTTCTTCCCAGAAGAAATCGAAAGCCACCATGACCAAGATGCAGACTGTACTCACCTTCGATGACTTTGACTTCATCATAGCAGCCCTGAACAATGCTTCACTTGAGATAACAGAGAAACAAGGAGAGAAGAAGGAAGAAATGTATGATAGGATTGAAGTCAAACTCTGAGGGGTACAACAGGCTCTTCAGTCTAGCTGTGCAATCTCCACTGTGCCTCTGCCATCAGGAGAACTAGAGTTGGGAGATGAGCCAGCCCAACTCCACCGACTAGCAGATACAATCGAAGCTCGCCTTTGACGAGCACAAGAGGAAATAGAACAATCCACCTAGGATTTGGTGCAAGAACAAGGAGTACTTGTATAACAACGTCAAGCTGCAGAACATGAAAATATTTCTCTCCAAACAAAGTTCGATGAAGAAAAAGCACAGATACAATAAGGAAAAGAACAGTTTCTTGCAGAGAAACTCAGAGTGAAAGAAGCGGTCAACAAATCACTTCTCTCTGTGACATTCTTAGAAATAAAGGTAGAGGATTGAGTCACACAACCAGTAGAGCATCTCATAGAAGTTATCTAGCAGCTACAACAATGCATAGTAGACTTAGAGCTCCACGGAGTGCCCGAGACTCCACAGGATTTAAGGGATCAAAGAGAAGAAATTGCTCGAAGCGCAGTTGAGAGAATAAAATCCCTTGCTATGGAATGTAAGAAATTCATTGATCATAGTGCCCAGACCTATGAGCAACTCACTGAGAAACCAGAACTAAAGGCACTGGAGTCACATCTCCAAGAGGCGAAGTATCAAGCCGAAACAATATAGGCATAGTTGAAGCCCTTGTTAGCTGTGGAAAGAATGAAGTGATCCCAAGAGAAACGCACCACCCAGTAGAAGATCCACACTATCCGGAGCAGAGTTATGGAAGTAACTTAGAGGCTCCAACCTGTACAAGATAAGGCTTACCAATTGTTCACAGAGGTCGAAGGCCGAGGAGAAGAACTGGAACAGGTTGTCACTGCAGTTGAACAACGCCAAGAGGGACCTGTGAACGAGGTAGTCATCTAAAAGTTTGTTGCACAAGAGGCCATGGCACAACAACAATTCGAAGCAACTCAAGCCAAGCTCAAGGATTTCAAAGTAGAACTACCCAAATCAGAGTGACTCGGGACAAGTCACAAGTGAGTGTTGGGGGCCTATTGGCCCTTGACCAAGTTTTGGGAGATCCCTGGTCAATTTTAACCTATTTTGGAACTTCGATAGCCTATCAAAGGAGGAGCGCAATAAGAATCAGAGATCGTAGGATCTCGGCCCCCTTTTGGGTCCTTTTTTGGATTTAGGATTATGCAATGGGTATGGGATGTCGGCCCCTAGTTTTAGCCATGTTTAGGCCTATTTTGTAAATTATAAATAGATGTCTAGGAAATGTAAGAAGAGAACACTTACGAATGGCTAAGTGCTAGATCTATGTGATTGAAGGATTGTAAGTGATTTGTGCATACTTTGTGAGACTTGCAGAGCTAAGTGCAAGTCATTGTAAGAGGTTGTGGAAGGCTACGTGCTTAGATCTACTCAGGGAAGGAGGATCTAGCGAGCTGCGCAGATCTCATGTCCTACACAGAGTAGGGTTTTGAGGCTCTGTGCATGTAACTGATTAACAGAAGATAATAAAGAAGGAGAGTTGGTGGATGTAGCCCCAAGTTGGGGGTGAACCACGTACATGTTGTGTTTCTATGCTTTGTGCATTGTGTTGATGTGTTTATGTCTTTACTTGTTAAGTTCTTTGATATAGATAGATATATCTGTTTATGCTTTGTGCTAATGATGTATATGGATGTTAGATATAACTTATATAAATGTGCTAGTGCCTGAATATGTTAGATCCAACCTACTTCTCTATGATAAGTGCTTAGATACATCAGATCTAAATAAATGATGCGATACTCTGTTTTATCTACGGAGTAGATAGTGGATAAATATTGATGAACTATCGGTGCTAAGTGCTCTGTTAAGTATTACAATCACAAATCTATGTCCCACCTAAGGTTGCAGACACTTGAGTCCTGCAACCACCCCTGCCTCTACCTCGGGTGATACTTCATCTACTTCACAGGTGTTTTTGAAAGGGCTAGTAGTTAGGGTTTTGTTGGTGTGTTGTTGTAGCGTTGAATCCTGGGTCTGTCCCTGTGCCAACATCCACCGTTGAGCACTTGACCCAAAGCAATCTACCTGCAACTAGTCCTCAACAACCAAGTAATGCAAGCATATGGTGATAATATATGATGTTAGCATATTCAATAACATAATCCATCAACATTCATAACAAATACACCCATGGAATAATAATTCAAATATTTGCAAGATGTTAATTGGATGAGCAAAGAGTATTTGTATTAAGATATGATCAGCAGAAGTGAATAAGTTATAGACTTCTGTGTCGTCATAGTTTGGAACCATGAAACTAAGCTCATTCCAGCTCGGCCTCCACCACTTCAATCCTCCACCAAAGGCAAGCTCATATAAGAGAGACAATGAAATTCTCACTCAATAAGGGAAGAGCTTGGAGGTTGAACATTGTGTTCAAACTTAAAGGACAAAGGGATGCAAACTCAATGTGAAGTGAATAATTCCTCCACAGTAACTTTTCTCTCAAAGTTGAATTTTTTCTCCTCTTTTCTATAGCTCGGATTTGGCCCATTTATAGCCTTCAAGTGGAACTGAAGGGTCGATTTAGAATGTTTCCAATATATGGAAGGCCAAGGATAATTGTTGGCCCTTGACCAAGTTTTGAGGAAATATTGGTCGTGTCTGACCACTTTTGGGACTTCGACAGGCTGAACAAAGATGGAGCGTCCATGCAGAGAGGAGATCGCAAGATATCACACATTTTGTGGGCTTGTGGACCTAACAAAGGGTTTACTAGGGTTTATGTAATTGGTTACGGGATGTTGGCCCATGGTTTTACCCATGATTAGGCCTCTTTGTAAATGTATAAATGAGTAGTAGCTAAGCAATGTAAAGTAGTTATTGATTGGCTTAGTGCATGACTAGTTGTCTTTGTGCAAGAGTATGTTAAGACTTGTGGAGCTAAGCGCAAGTATTTGGTAGGTTTCTTTGTGCACAGACGTTATAAGGCTCTATGCCTTGACCTAATTTTGGGAAGGAGGATCTGGCAAGCTGCGCGCAAATGTATTGTCCTCTACGGAGTTTGGCTCTATGTTTTTGTGCACAGGAGCAGACGAATGTAAGAATATTGAAGACTAATAAAGAAGAAGAAGTCGTTGGTGGACGTATCCCCACACTGGGGTGAACCACGTATATCCTGTGTCATGGTGTGATTTGTGCGATGTGATTTATGATTTATGTTTCTTATTCACTTAGTGTTGTTTTTATAACGTATAATGAATGCATATGATGTTGTTTCTTAGTGCTTAAATATGAATGAATGCTAGATCTGAGCTAATTTTATGTGCTAAGTGATTGGATGTTCTTGATATTGATTGTTACTATGTTGTTCTGTAATAAGGGTTTAACCTGTGATGTGAATGAGACTCGTGAATTAATGCATGTTGTTGTCTAAGTGTTCTTCTAAGGTTGTAATCACAAATCTATGTCCCAGTTTGGTTGTAAACACTTGAGTCTTGCAACCCCCCTGCCTCTACCTCGGGTGAGACTTCATCTGCCTCACAGGTGTTGATGAAAGGGTCGGTAGTTAGGGTTTTGTTGGTGCGTTGTAGAAGCGTTGAACCCTGGGTCTGCCCATTTGCCAAAAAATGGTTCCATTGCCGGGACCTGAAACTATGATTGTTGGGAATTGAAGTAAAGAAAAAAAAAAAATCTATGATTGTAGATCTATTGTTGTAGTGTGCAGTATTCTACTTGGCTTGTGAAGCTCTATGCTAAGAAAGAAACTGGATCTGAAGAAAAGAGGTAAGATCTTAAATCTTTGTGCTCTGGTAAGGGTAAGATAAGTGAAAAACTTTATTCGAAAGTATGAATCTAGGTATGCTTGATAGATTTTGTCCTAGTCTGAAAACTAGGGCACAGTTAGAAGAAAGAGTTGATCTGAATAAATTTGATAGAAATAGAGAAAGATATGTTATCGCTATGCATAGAAAAAAAATTGGACTAATAAGTGGATGCATGAACCTAGAAAGAATTTTTGCAGATTGCAGGTCCAACACTGTGATCCCAATGCACAATACATGAGAGGCTGGGGATCGTTTAAAAGAAAGAGAGGATTGACATTGTGTTATAATTGTAGAAGACTGGGACATATTGCTAAGGAATTCCCTAGTACAGGTCTTATTTGTCTTTGTTGTAAATTTGTTGGCCATGAGGTTGAGGATTTTCCAAGGATGATTGCTAAAGTTGAAAAGATGAACGTGAAACAAGAAAAATATGAAGAACATCAAGAAACTAAGGATCTGTTAGAGAATCAGAGAAAGCTCAGACTATGTTAGTATAGTTAAAAGAAGCAATGGATGACCACACAGACATCAGTTTATCAGAGATCTTGAAAGAAAAACAATGCATAGTTACAAGAATAGAAGACTTTGACATCAACTGTGTATTGGATGAAGAAACACACGTGAATATTATGCCAGAAAGCACTTGGGATATTTTAGGAAAGCCTGCTATGATACCTTCATTCGGAAGGATAGGCTTGTTTAAAGGAAAGATGATAACCCTATGTTGAAGAGTTACTAATTTACCTATGATTGCTCACAAAACATCAACAAGAAAGGACTTTGAAGTTATTAGATTTGTTGAGAACAATGCCCCTTTTCCAATTTTATTAGGAAAGACCTGGATTGAGAAGGATCAGATCAGAAGGAAAGCAGAGGAGGAAGCTATAGAATAGAAAAAGCAAGAACTAAGGGACTTCATAACCAGAAAAATCAAGCGACTAATAGAATAACAAGAGGATAGGTCGAAGCAACAGAGGGCCGGAGAATTAGCTATCGAAGTTGAAATAACACAGGAAGGCTTAATGAACCTGTCTGTGCAAGAAAGAAGTATATCCACCCCGGAAATAGTAAGAGAAGGGACATTAACCTCATAATCTTTAAGAGTGCATCAATAGTGTGAAGTTATTTCAACAGGAGAGAATAAGAATACAAATGGGAAGAGGATTCCATAAATTGTTAGAGAAGCTCAAATCACAAAAAAAAAGGCCAGGAAGCTCAATAGGAAGAAAGCTAATATGTAGGAAGCTACATAAAATAGAAGGAAGAATTCGCAAGAGGCATATCTACAGAACTTGAACCTCGTCGGAATAGAAAAACCACGCAGAATGGGACTTCTCCACAGCGAAGCTATATGACCGTTGAAGGTGCCCCGACCATTAGAATAACACCCCAGAACAACTAGAACTGCAGTTATTGATGGAAATACCATTGAGATCGTGCTATAATGGACATATTTGCATTTATGGACGCATTCCTACCCATTGGATGAATCAGTTACAACACTTGTTTATTTAACCCGTTGGACACTACATCAAGACCACTTTTTGCTACACATGAATATCCAAGCTAACAAAGAATCCATTGTATCACACTGTGTCTTCTAGACCTCACCATTCGTTTGATTACCTCACTTGTCCTTTTGCCTACCCGATCTATTTGGTTACAACTGTGAATGTCGGGCGAACTTAGCATGTTAGAGAAGTTTGTGGAGGATATTCTTGTGGAGCTCATGGCTGAGAGAGTTATGTCTGTAGGAATACAAGTGTCGTCAACTAGTGGAATACAAGCATCCCCCTCGATTGGATGTCGCTCTAGCCGTGCTACTAAGAAACAAAGAAAGCACCGCGACCATCTGGCTAATGCGAAACATATCCCATCGGTCTTGCCAGATTACATACCACCTCTGGCTAGCATGGTTAACCACAATAGTGTCCCACACAACTTTGAGTATACATTGATCACTGCGTACATCCTGAAGGGGATACGTGTAATTGGACCCCAGTTAGAACAAATCATAGCCTTGAAGAACAACGAATTTAACCTAGGTGACAGAAAGATCTATGCCATGCTCATGCCCCATAGTTATTTGATGAGCATGATTGGGAAGAATCCGTGCATAGTCTCCCAATTGTGGATTAAGGAGCTAGCATAGTCAATGATCATGGATGTGATGAAGATTCCTCACTTTGACCAACATCAGGAGGTTAATGCTTGCGTTAAAATCTTTCTGTAGTGCTACCATGGAGGGTATCTATGGCTCGACAGGCTTGTTACTTTGGATTCGGCATTGATCCACCTGATCATAGGACTGAGCATTCAGGGACTGGACCCTCAGTAGTTCTACTGAGGGAAGACTTCAGATCACTCCCTGACACAACGCATAAAGGAATATTATGGCGATGTAGAAAAGGGAAAGCAAGGCTACAAGGTAGCTTCCATATAGGATGGCGTAGTGCATCTACCTTTTCAGCTTATAGTTGGAAATCTCATTAGAAAGAACCGTCTAACACGGGTCACTGGATTCGTAGTAGACCTCACAGGGAAGTGGGTAGAAGGAATGAAAATGAACTAGGCAAGTTACCTCATCAACGAGCTCGAGAAAGACTGTCGCGAAGAGAAGGATCAGGGCTATGAATTCCATTTTAGTTGGATACTGGTATTAATTTCATTCATCACTTGGAAAATGACGAAAGGAGAAACATTTCCAGAAGTTGAGCCATCAGATCCATTGGTCGCGAGGTTCTCCACCTTGTGGTATACGAACGACATGTCGAAGCAGTGGAAATCAAACGTTGTCTTCCATGCCTACTACCAACAGTTGAAGCATGCTATTGAGGCATTTCCATGAATGACCCCGAACACATTGCATCAATATAGGCTGCTAGCGAATTTCCTTACAAATCGACACTTTATTTATATCACTACATGTAGGGATGAAAGCAAGGAGGTATTGCAGTCTTATTATAAACCGATTGATGAAGATATGGAGGAGATCACCAAAGAATTGTCGGCATAATTCCTTGTACCGATTGACGATGCAGAACTCTCTGACCCCGAAATCATTGGAATCCCCTTGGTCACCCGGGTCGAGCATGCCAGGCAGAGCAGCGCGAAGAAAAATAAGAAAAAGGAGGAAGTGTAGAACATAGAGACTGATGAGGAGGACATCGCCTCGGAGGAAAGTGGGCCTCACTCACCCACGAGAGGAGGAGGGGATGAAGTAAATAAAGAAAGAGGAGGGGAAGAAGGAGAAAATAAAGACAAAGGTGAAGTTACACCACTGAAGGATCCCCTTACAGAGGCCGAAACATCGAAGAAAATAAAGGTTTCTCCGCATAAACCCTCAGCAAGAAAGAAGACATGCGCCAATAAGCCCAAGATGAAATTCATGCTCACAGAAGATGATGTTGATCTAATCATCGCAGCCATGGAGGATGATTCAGAGGATATCTTGTAGCGATATGGAGCAAAGTAGGAGAAGTTGTATGAAAGAATCAAGAAGGAGATAAAGGAGATGAAACATTCCATCCATTCAATCCACGTAGTACGTATTGCACCTTCTTCGTTCAAGATTGAAGAATTGGGGGACAAGCCCACCCAATTATGAATATTAGTAGATGCAACAGAGGCTTGACTTCAACAAATCCAAGAAGAAAAGGAATAGGCTACAAAAGCCTTGAAGCAATAAAAGGAGGATGTCTTAGAGAAACTTTGAGTTGCACAAAAGGATAAAGATGAAATTTGGGTGAAGTTCGAGCAGAACAATGAGAAGATACAGAAAGAAAAAGACTAGTTGCTTGTAGAGAAGACTGCGGTCAAATAAGCAGTGACTAAAGTACTTCGCTCTGTGTCGGGATTGGCACAAGAGGAACCCGATTCAATCGAGATGCAAGTGGGGAAGCTCCCTGAGGCTATTCAGCAACTTCAAGCATGGATAACGAATTTATAAATCCAAGCAGTGCCGAGCACTCTGCAAGAAGTGTGCAATCAGAGGGATGAAGCTGCCAGGAGCACAGTTGGAAGGATCAGGGGACTCGCCTCAGAATGCAAGCAATCGAGTGATCGTAATGTGTAGACCTATGAACACCTCACAGAAGATCTGGAGCTAAGGAAACTAGAAGCATAACTCTAGGAGGTGCAACAATAGGAATCCACCATGCAAGCATAGATGAAGTCACTTATTGTAGTTGAGAGAATGAAGAGATCACAAGAGCAATGCGTAATCCAACAATAGATTACTTACATCCAGAGAAAAGTCATGGAATGTGCACAGAGACTACAGTCGGTGCAGGACGAATCCTACACTCTTTTTGAAGAAATTGAAGGACAAGTCTCGCAACTAGACCAGATGGTTACAGTAATGGAACAACACCTAGAAGGGCCTGTTACAGAGAAATTGATTCAGGATTTCGCCAAGGAGGATCTAGTGAAGCAACAAGTTGAGGAGATTGAAATAATCTTGAGGCCTTTGAAGGTGTGTTTCCCGTATCTGAGTGACTCGGGATGAGTCACAAGTGATTGTTGGGGGCCTGTTAGCCCTTGACTAAGTTTTTAGGAAATATTGGTTGTGTCTGACCACTTTTGGGACTTCGACAGGATGAACAAAGATAGAGCACCCAGGCAAAGCAGAGATCATTGGATCTCACTCATTTTTTGGGCTTGTGGACCCAACAAAGGGTTTACTAGGGTTTATGTAATGGGTTATGGGATGTCGTCCCATGTGTTTACCCATGATTACGACTCCTTGTAAATGTATAAATAAGCAGTAGCTAAGCGATGTAAAGTAGTTACTGATTGGCTTTGTGCAAGAGTATGTTAAGACTTGCGGAGCTAAGCGCAAGTATTTGGTAGGTTGCTTTGTGCACAGACGTTGTAAGGCTCTGTGCCTTGACCTAATTTTAGGAAGAAGGATCTGGCGAGTTGCGCGTAGATCTCCTGTCCTATGTGGAGTTTGGATCTGTGGCTTTGTGAATAGGAGAAGATGAATGTAATAAGATTGAAGACTAATAAAGAAGAAGAATTTGTTGTTGGACATATCCCCACACTGGGGTGAACCATGTATATCTTATGTCTTGATGTGCTTTGTGCGATGTGATTTATGATTTATGATACTTATTCTCTTAATGTTGTTTTTATAATGTATAATGAATGCATCTGATGTCCTTGATTAGTGCTTAAAGATGAATGAATGCTAGATCTGAGCTAATGTTATGTGCTAAGTGATTGGAAGTGCTTGATCTTTATTGGTACTGTGTTATTCTGTAATAAGGTTTTAACCCATGATGTGAATGGGACTCGTGAATTAATGCATGTTGTTGTCTAAGTGTTCTGTTAAGGTTGTAATCATAGATCTGTGTCCCATCTTGGCTGTAGACACCTAAGTCCTGCAACCCCCGTTGCCTCTACCTCGGGTGAGACTTTATCTTCCTTGTAAGTGTTTTTAAAAGGGTCGGTAGTAATGGTTTTTTTGGTGCGTTGTAGAAGAGTTGAACCCTGGGTCTGCCCCTATGCCAACAATCATTGATCTTGTGACATGACATGGAAATCCGACACCATTTTTCAATTTTGGGCACATTTCCTGATGTACATGGGTTGTAGTGATGCAACCTACGTATACACATGTTGTATAGTAGTGAAGGTGCGTATATGTGGAAAAAATTGTATTTTTATCTCAGGGATTTTCAAAAGGGTACTTCAAGTCTACACGGGGAAATGGAAAAAGGCCTTTTGTGCAAGATTTCATGGGGTGAGGCAAATCTTTCTAGAACAACTTCTCCATCAAATACTCATTTAGTCTAAAAAAATTCATGTCCTTCTCTTTATCATAGCATTCCCCTCTCACCTCAGTCTCTCTCCTCTCATCCTTCCCATTGTTCCTTCCGACCTACACCTCCCTTAACATAAATGTTGGTTATTTGTCCCATTTCTACTTGTTCACCTTGTTTTGATCTAATCAATGGTTATCTTGAAAATTTTGAATACTTCAATGCCTCTCCTACCCTAATAAATATTATTTACCTTTGTTGAATCAACTTGGTGTTGGATTACTGAGAGGGGGGGTGAATTAGTAATAGAGAAATTTAATCCCTTTTAACCATATAATCCAAGTGTTATATCAATGTAGCATTATCATCCAATAACTACAGAGTAAATAAGCAATGAAAAAATGAAAAATCATACACATACACAATACACCAGTGTTTTACGTGGAAACCCAAAGCGGGAAAAAACCACAGAATGATTTTTCTTATATGTCTTGAAGAATTAAATTCATTGGAAGCACCAACTTCCTTTGTTTTCCAGTTGCAACTAGAAGGAGGCTCCAACCCCCTTGTTTCTCAGGATACAACCTGAAGGAATATCCAGTTCCCCTATTATCTGGATACAACCAGAAGGAGGCTACAACCCCCTATGTTCTCCAGCTACAACTGGAAGGTGGTTACAACCACCTATCATTGCCCCGTCCAACCGCCTTGAAGTAGAAGTAGAATGATGGAACCACTATCACACTATCACTGTGAGATATACCGCTATAAACTTGTAACAATAAACCTGAACCTTACATCAACCATGCATCAACCTGTACCTCAACCTGTAATCAACCTGTACCATAAACAAATGCATCAACCATGAACCAACCTGTACCAAACAACCTGTAATCAACATGTACCATAAACAACTCCATCCAACCATGTAACAAGTATGCACCAATCATTTTGCAACTACTCATCAACTATGACTCATCAATATGTACCAACATCATCAACTATGACTCATCAATATGTACCAACATCATCAACTATACACCTCATGTATGTGCCAACTCATCAACTACTTGTCTCAACCATGTACCCAACATGTACCTTAACCAAAATCCCTCATCAATTTCATCATCCAAATATGATTTGTAAATCTATAATATACCTTGTGTATATGATCACATACCTACAAAGCTTCCTTAACTTTCACAACAAGAGACTAGCATTTTCATCAAACTTTTCTTTAGTCTCACATGACTAGTTTGGGATTAGTCAACAACCCTAACTTGAAATAATCATAACTATGTATCTATAATGAATAAATATTTGAAAGCATCACACAATGTTCTTCAGTTTTTTTTATTCAATTCCTCCAGGTGTCACTTCTTGGAACCTCTCAGAAAAGGATTTATAGAAAAAATGGCATACCTTGTTGAATTCTGGCTTATTCTAGAGACCGACCCTGTAGAGAGTTCCCAACATGGAATATTTGTTGAATGGATCTGAACATGTTAAATAGAATACTACAAAATTTACTCTAACCAACACATTTGGTCTTACTGAATTTGGATATGTTATGAAGAAGTTATGACATTTTTACCCGAAACACCTGTTTTAGACTAGTTTCAGGACTAGCCACAAACCCTATTTTCCATGGAGTGTAACTCCAAAACTAAAACGACACATAATCTAAATTTGTTACCACAGATACTTGGATATGTTTCCTCAATGGCCTATCAATTTCACAGTTTGAATCATTCTAGAAAAAAATTTATTGTGAAAATGGTGAGATGGCCTGTAAATAACATACCTTAGAAAGCATCATCAAAAGAATTTATCCTCCGTTGAATTCCGACCTTCTTTTCTTCACCTTCCCTCTAAAATTCAGCTTAGATATCCTTTGGTTACCTCAATCACCTATATATATTCAATATGCTCAAGTGTGATGTAAAATGAGAGAGCCTTGCCTCTTATTTATACTCTCCAAATAGCATCTTCTAGTTCACTTACCCATTTCTAGGTCACTTAACCTATTTCTAGGTCACTTAACCCATTTATAGGTCACTTAACCTATTTTACTCATTTTTAGGGTTAACCACTTTCCATAATTAGAAAGGTCTCCATTACTTTATCATTCAAATATTCCTCCTTGACTTTGTGACCTCACTTTATCATTTAAATAATCTTCTTTGATTTTGTCACTTCACTTTATTATTTAAATAATCCTTCTTGAATTTGTCACTTTACTTTATCATTTAAATAATAATTTCTTCTTTGCAATATCTTTGACTTCTTTGACCTTTTGGGGCTTCAAGCTAACATATGAGGGTCCTCCAACTTCGTAAGGCCATAACTCTCAAACCGTGAGGAGTTATGTGATGTTCCACATACCACCAGAAATGGCATGACATGTACTATCCATATAGAATAGTATTACCTTCAAATATATTAAAACTCATACCATTATACATGAAACAACCTTGGGTCCATTACCCAAACCTTTGTGCTACTGGACTTTCTTCAAGGGTTGACATCAATGACAACCAACCTTAATCAACACTTGGTGTTGACATAAGAAAATGTATTATGTCAACTTCATAGGCTTACCCAATGAAAAGGCCCAATCAGAGCTTCCTCCATTGAAAATGGTGAACCCTCTAATTATGACTTGGCTACCATAATCCGGGCCTTAAGAAATAAATAAAATGTATCTATAATGCAATGTTGTAATAAAAATTCAAGGATGTAAGAGATAATCTTCCATAAAACTTCGAAAATAAGCCCTAAACACCAGAGATATCAAATCATTCACCATGAACAACACCAAGAATGTAGAGAGAAGAACCCTTAAGGTAGGGTACCACCATAAAATACTCCTTATGGAAGGAATCACTCCACAAACCATGCTTGCTACAAGACAATAAATACAACACATATACAATACAATGTTACTCATGTGTATTTATACTTTCTCATGAGTATTCCTAGGGTTCTTATACAAACTAGCCTTTATTATTATATTCTTTCATTTTAATTACATAATGGGCTTGTTCCAATATTATGGCCACATTACATTCAATATCCTCTTGGGTACCTCCCTAGATACCAGATATTACCCTTTATAGGTACATTGCATTACATCCCCCTTGGCATGTTTCATATTCGAAACATGGGAAGAAGTTCTACAATATGACCTACTAAACAAGGTAGTCAATTGGTACCATTAATGATCATCCATTCATCCTAGTGAAATGTGGACATGGGGTCCAATTTTGTCCTTTTCCTCAATCTTGATTATAGTTTCTTCTTGGTATCCATCTCTTTATTGTGTTATTCATATATCTAAATGCATTTCTTTTAGTCCTCCATGTTCCTCTAGGTTGGTTTCCTTTTTGTTTATGTGTTGATCCATAGTAAGCTTTATGTCACTCATGCCCTGATCTGTAAATTGTCATGGATATTCCACCGGAACAATTCGTCACAACAAATTTGATAAATAAAACTGAAATCTACACTATGAAGGTTAAATTCTTTTAGATTCCAGAATATTTAGTTACTAATTTTTGGCGTATGCATGAAATAGATAAAATACAAAAAATGGAGAACAATAAAATACAATCACACATCTTACACAAAATCACACAAAGATTTTTTCTGGGAAACCCTTACGAGAGTAAACCCAGCTAGAATGTTAAGCCCTGATATTGGCTCATTACCCCTTAAATGGGGCATATTACATTAGTAATGTTATTTTATTTATGTCGAATTTATTCCATTAGTTGTAATTATACCTCCTAGTCTCCTATATATACCAAGGAGACATTTTCATTTGGAGTCATTTTGTACTTGAACATTTATGTGGGGTAAAAGGAGGTTTCCCCCTCGAAGAGGCTTATTATCTAAAATTATCTCTTTTTCAAGGCATTGAGTACTTATTCTGAGGTTTTTCTATGCTATATTGATATTTGGTTCTTAACATATGGTATTAGAGCTCAAGGTCTTGGGGTTTCACTGCTACATCCGAGACACCTTGGAATTTTTGCTATAACTTTTTTTATACAAAGTTTCAAAAGAAATGGCTTGGAGGATATTTATCAGACGGATCAAGGTACATTGGGTTAAAATTTCCACTCCTGAGGCCTTATACTTTCGAAGATACAACCTGTGCAATATAGGGTTCTAGAATCGTCCTGAACTAAGTCATTGCGGAATTTTCACTATAAAATTGTTTCTGTAACGTTTCAGACCTTGAAATATAGAGGATATTCATATAAATTAGTAAGGTATCTATGGTAAAACTTTCATATTCCGGTTCATCTTAAATTTGTAGATACACCCTGTGGAAGATAGGGTATCTGACTAGTCCTATTGACTAGTCTCAAGAAGGTGTTCCAAGTAAAACAATCATAACTTATTCATAGAGTATCCAAATTGAGTGAGACAAGTTTCATTGGATAGTAGACAGTCTTTAGTATTTCTGGTACGAGTTTCAGAATTTTATATCAATTATTTTGTGCGGAGCACTCTATAAAAGTGAGATCTCTGGTAAATTCCAAAAATCAGCAAGTTGCGGGGAAGTTACCATAAATTCTACTTGGCACATCCAATTTTGATCAGATCTATGGCATTGCAGAGAAGAAATATTAGAGAACTACATAAAAGAAAGTTTCATACCCAGAAGGGCCGAAACTTGGGAGATACAACAGAAGAAAGATTGTCTAGAAGAACCACCTTAAAATCAAGGTTCAAAAGTGATACTTGGCCAACATGCCACCCAAAAAGAGAACTTATACACCAAATAAGCCTCCATAAAATCCTACTTGGACTCTTGATGAAGGTGAAGAAATGCGTAGGGACATAAATGATTTACAAAATAATATAGTAACAAAATATGAACTATAAGATATGGAAGCTAAGTTGGAGGCAATAGATACTAAGATGGATGGTTTAAAAGAGGATATCATGGAAGTATTGAAAATTTTTGTAACAGAGAAGACACCTGAAAGTGAAAATGCATCCCATGAAATTCATGATGAGGACACAAGGAAGGTGAATCAAGAATGGAGAAACTCCAACTTTGGGTTGAATACCAACCATGTTCCTAAGATCGATATGAGGAAGTTTGATGGCAAGAACCCAATCACATGGATACTTCAGATGGAGCAATTCTTTGATCTACATAATGTGCCACATACACAAAAGGTACGAATTGCTTCTTTATACTTATAACCCAATCAATTTGTATGGTATCGATGGCTTTGTTCTTTCAAATCACTCGTCACTTGGACAATTTTCATGAAATAAATGATAGCACACTATGAGGATACAAGGAGCAATACCTTTAGCCAATTGATAAATCTCAAGCAAAAGGGTTCAGTTACCGAGCACATTGAGAACTTCCAAAGATTGAATATAAAGGTAACAGATATTCTAGATGAGCACTTGATTGATATATTCATAGGAATTTTAAAGGATAACATTCAACATGAGGTTCGCCTTTGGGAAACCAAATCATTGGAGAATGCATTTAAAGTGGCAAGAAATGTTCAAAGTAAAAATATGGCTATGGATACTAGAAGGACCAATCCTAACATCTATAGAAATAACAATGCTCCTTCTTCTAAAACACCTCAACCTACAAGGTTGACACCTCAACAATTGGAGGAAAGAAAATAAAAAGGTTTATGCTTTAATTGTGACAACAAGTATAGTAAGGGACATAAGTGTGGTGAGAAGAAATTATTCTA
>ML798204.1:107438-126829 GCA_009831015.1 Picea engelmannii | reverse complement strand
AAATAAAAAGTATAACAGCAGTATTTAAAAATTATGCTATCCCGCTCCATTATTTAAATTCGCACGGTCCCGAGTTACAGCAGATTAATTTCATACAGTCAGAGCGATGAATGGAAGGGATTTTACAGCATCAATAACATTAAATTTGCCAAAATATAAAAATGCATTCTACTTCACCAATTAAATTCATACCGTTTCCTTACGCCTGCGTCGGAAGACGTCCCGCGCTCCGTGCCACGTCCTGCGCTCCTTGCCGCTTCCGCTCGCCGACCACTGAAGGCTCACCGGTACCTCCCAGCCAAACACTAGGGGTACTCTGCTTCCCCCTTAGCCCCCCGAGCCGCAAAGGGGCCACACAAGAACCAGAGATAGACTAGTGTCTCAGCTCGCCTCCACGGCTGAGCTACCACTCCAACACAGCTGAGATAAACCCAACTCCTCACAAGAAATCCGTCAAACCACAATTCGGCAGCGTAACGTTACGCTCATCGTTCATCCCCCTTTTCCTTCCTTTCCCTTTCTTTTATAGAAAAATGAGACCCACCTACCTTCCTAATTATTAATTAATTAATTTTTAATGACAAACCTCTAAACAATCTCCACCGTCCAAGTGTCACTCATCCCTAGGGTTCTCCAATAATTAAATTCTTTTTAATAATTAAAAGACTAAATTCCCTCACTCCCCCAAAATCGCTCCTTAAATTTCTCCTTGGGTTCCTAGATCCCCTCTCATGATTTTAATCACTTTCCTAAAATGAAGTTTCTGAAATTTAGTAACTCCTTAAATGCTGATTCCTTTTACTTTTTACCCTATCTCCCCTACTTTCCAAAATTAAGTTTCCTTTATTTTCTAGTTTCCTTATTTCCATTTTCATTCCTCTCTTTTATTATTATTTTATTATTATTTAAACCCAAAAGATAAATGCGGATTTTTAATCTTTTCAATAGGTATATATATATATATATATTATTCCTAGCTTTATACTCCCACCCCTTAATAAATTTTTTATTTCTTCTTTATCATTTAAAAGCCAAGGGTTTCGCTTATTTTAATTCCCCCATTAATTTACCCCCTTTTATTTTTAAGAACTTTAATTAACACCTAGGAGGGTTTTGGTTTACGCCCTATGTATTTTTTTGTAGGATCTTTTCTTAGGGCTGGTCAAATTTATCTTAGAGATGTTTTAATCTAGGTTTGATTTGAACAGGGCAACAATTTAATTAGGGGAGGTGTTGTAAGAATTTATCAGTTGCTAAGGTCTCAGGGTCATCTAGGTTGTCTCATCATCATCCTCAAAGCGACGTGCCCTTCAGGACGCACTACGTGCTCCAAGGGTGCCACTCGCCTCGGTTGCTTCTGTCGTGCAACGTGCCCTTCAGGACGCACCACGTGCTCCAAGGGTGCCACTCGCTAGCTTGACGGATTGGTAGACTCTATAACCCCTGGAGTCAACACTCCGCCAGGTGAGCTTGTGGGAGACTAAGGGCTCTAAGGAATAAGGCCCCTGCCTTATTGCGCACCCCTTAGAATCATCCTTATTGCGCACCCCTTAGAATCATCGTGAGCGACTGTCGCAGTCTGCCCTCACGACATCGTGGATCCTCTCAAACTAGGTAATCGTTAACCTACAGTTCGAGCCACGGTGGGAGTGCTAGTAGGTTGTGGCAGGGCTATTGTCCACACCTCTCCCTCAATCTCTATGGAACTCATGTGTGGCCCCTTTACTCCACATGTGAGTCCGGTCGGCAAGCTATCATCAGCCTGCATCATCAACCATCATGTCAGATCATGTCAACAACATATCATAAAATCAATAGCATATCATCAAAACAAAACAATATCACCATAAATGAAACAACTCAAATAGCCCACTCCCTGACTCAATCTGGAGTCCAAGGGAGTTCCACCGATGCCTCTGCATCCTCAAGGTCCGAAACCCTGAAAACTCAATGCAACTGAGTCAGCAGCACCTGTCTACACCAGGGTAGTAAAAACATCCTGTCATATAACTTAACGCATCATAATGAAGAAAAAGTTTTATCATCATAAAAATCCAGATCACTTGCGAGCAAGTGTCCTCAAAGAATAAGTTTGGTATGGGCGCCAGAGCGAGATGTTACAACAAATCAGATATAGGTAACAGAGATGAGTTACATAATAATTTCTTAAAGAATATGAAAACCTCCTCCAAATGTCTAGATACATTCAAGCTTCACAATTCACATCTCTTCAATAATGGATACATGATACCTATATATACCTATTCACACACTACACATGAGGCCCCTTTACTATTAGGGAAACTCTATTACTTATACATTTACACATTACATGTACATTTAGCCTCATATATGACCTCACTTTGGGTCAGATCATATACATTTAACCCCATATATGCCCACCTTGGGTAATAACATAGTACCCTCCTTCAAAAATCTTTTTCCTCAAAGCTTTGAAAGTAAAGGCTTCACACATGATGAAACCAAGTGATATGATTTTCTTGTGTTCCTTATTTCTTCATTCTATTGATGATGATCCATCCATCTAAAATAAATTATTTTCTGTCTTAATCCTTGGTGGCTAGTTTTTGCATAATTTTCTTTCCTTTGATTCCATGTATTATTTTTGTAACTTCTCCAATTTCTAGTGGTTGTTGGTATATGATAATAGCTTGTTGAAGAGTGGCTTTCTGATTCTTTGCAAGGATAATTCTAAGGATGGAAATTTATATTAAATTGTAGAAACCTGGGCTAATCTTACTAGTCCTTAATATGTAAAATGTAAAATGTTTGGCTATAGTTTGGTAACGATATTCAAATTTACAAGGATTTTATATAGTTTCTATAAAATTTGGCGAATTCTTAGGTAAAATAATTTTATTCTATGGAATTTGGGTGAATGTTTTTTAGAAAACATCTAAATTGGCGAATCATTTTTTGGGAAAAACCATGGAAATTAGTCCATTTGCGAATATTAGCCCCTAAAATCATCTATGATTCCCTGTTCCATGAATGTTGACAAGTAATCCATCTTCTTCATTGATAATGTTTATATCAACCTTCTTGTCTCCCTTGAAATATTTCTTGGTAATGAGGTTGTCGATATGGTTTCACATTCGACGAGTTTCCTTCACTATACACATGCATTTCATCTATCTTCTTTTCAGAGACAATGCAAACATCCTCTATAATATTTTCTCGGTCTTTGATTACTCTAGCCTTGGAGAAAATACCATCACATTTGGCATGTACATATTCTATACGAATTTCAATTTCTTCAAGTATCTTCTTGTGTCCTTCTTGAATCTTGTCTTCTTTTTCCTTTTGAAGTTGCAATGTCACCCCATTTATCAAATTATGGTGTTCTTCTTTAATTGTCAATTTCATTTCTAATTTTACCTCATCAATATTTAGGGATTCCTCAACCTTGAAAATTTTCTCTTCAAGTCTTTTGGTAGATTCTTCATCGAAGATCCTCGTTTATTCTTGATTTTGATAATTCTTGTTTTCTTGTTTCAATCTCTTAACATAATCCAATATTTTTTTTTATTATGGTTTCATAACTTACATATCTCTTCATATTTCATTTTCAAATCTTCCCTTGACTCATCATTTTCCCACTTTCCTTTGCTAGTCTTTCCTTGTTTTAATTTTTGAACTTCCTTAAGGAGTGCTTCTTGTATCTTAGATAGCTCATCACCATTCATCTTGATATCTTCCTTTTCTTCTTTTAACTCATCTTGAATTATATACGTTTCCTCCATTTTTGTATTCCTAATACATTTATCTGAGAAGGTTTTTTCAAATTCTTCCTATGTCATGTTCTGTCTAGTATCAAAATCAATACCCATCAACCAATCCTAAGCTTCACCAAATTTTTTTATTTGTTATTAAAATATTCCAATCATATTCCTTTACCAACCTCAACCATTTTATAGGATTGATTTTGTATTTATCTTCATCTCTTGTAAATTTAGGTATTTACATTGATTCTTAATTGAAGTCTAACCCCAACCATCAACTCACAACCTCAATATATTGTGGATAATAATATCAAATAGTTATAATCCTTGTTCCAATATAATATTCTATGTTTTCTCTTTCCAATGAATTTTGAATCAACTCAATTGGATGTCCCAATCAAAATTTATGATAGTTTTAATTGAGCATACCATTGAAACCATGATTTGGATTTTGTCCTTATGACCGACCTTCCTTCTGATGTATTTTTGAAATTTCAACCCTTATGAGTATGAAATTGCAGTCTATAGTGATATGATACCAAATCATATGAACCATACACTAAAAATATCGTAATATAACACTAGTTCACACCATGTACAACAATGTGAGCATATACCACAACTCCAATATAGATAACAAAGTTGACTTACACAATAACTCCTAAAGGAAGAGGAGAAGCTCCTCGAAATATCCAAATACATTCATAACTCACAATTCACATATCCTCAATAATGAATACAAGATATATATGTACACACACACACACACACACTACACATGATTCTAGTTTACTATTAGTATGACTTTATTACTTATATATTTACACATTCCATGTACATGTAGCCCCATATTTGTGCTCCCTTGGGATCATATCATATACATTTAACTCCATATATGACCCCCTTGGGTCATAACATGAATTCCATTGGGAAACAATTTCAATTGGTAACCATATTAGGGATGAAGGATCAATAATAAGTAATAAACAAGTATTTGTGCATTGACCAAGAACTCAAAACATTACTTGACTTTCTAGATATTTACATAGAACCAGTTTCTAAACAAGTACCTCCATCAACACCTACTACCACCCATTCTATAATGATCACATCACTACCAAAACCCATGCCTAGTGTAGTGAAAAAACCACTATCCATAGTACATGCAATCAATTCATGGTTTGAGTTTAGGTTCTAAACTGGATAGAAATATTCCATGGTAGTCTTTAGGGTAAGGAGGTGGTATTAACCCATTTCATATACCCTAGTTATTCCTTATGGTAGACTAATTTGGAGAAGGATATGTGGTCTATAAGAATCATGTTATCAATATTTGGAATATGCTCCTACCCTCACTCCCCAAGATCATTAAAAAATCCATGATAGACAACGTAAGAAGGGCCATGGAAAAGGATGATTACATGAGAGAGTTTTAGATTCAAAACATATAGCTTAAATAATAGGTAAAATAGTGGGATATGGAAAGTGACATAATACATATTAAAGTACTCTAATAATCTATGGAAAATTATAATCGTTAGAGAAAATAGGTATGGGGAGACTCCACATCATTGGATAAGTAAGTAGAGGATAACATTATTATGCTATAAATATTAGAGAAACAAGCTATCAATACGAGGAAATATGAAGTGCATGCCCACAAATTAGCATTGACTGAAAGGGAAGATTTGTGTACATGCTTTGGAGACGTGCTCCCACACCTACATGAGGCTTTGGAAATTTTCTAGAAATAATGTAGTGCGATGACCAAGGTAACAACAACCTTGTGCGAGATCACAAAAAACAAAAAAAATGGTTGTTGGAGTCCATAATAGATTTAAAGGAAAAATAACATAGGAAACAATGATATTTAATCATAGATATTTTGATTACTGAATATCACATACATATAGACAAGTTATAGTAGCTACATTTCAATTTCTATATTTTATGGGTGAAATTTAAGAAGGATGAATACATTCTTGCAGAGCTTGAGTGAAAGATTTATGAGGAGTTTAAGAAAGTACAGGAAAAATATGAGATTTTATGCATTGAAACCATTACATTAGATGTCATGTTTGACAATATGGAAAAGTTACACTGAATAACATTAAGTTAATATGATCAAGAATATGACAATAGAAGGATAAGAAACTTGGAAAGAGAACTCACAAGAAAAGAATAATCCTAAATTATGAAAATAAGAAAATGAAGTAAAAAATAAAATACAAGATGGAAGCATTGAACCAAAAAATAGGAGCTATGGAGGACCTAATAGACATATTAGTAGTAGAGTATGTGGTGCAGCCCCCCTACCCTCCTGGGGATTCTGCGACCTCCTCGTCTTGGATCTTCAAATTCCTTGAACCAAATTGGTTCTTCGGGACTTCAACAGACCCTGATCGATTAATCCACGTGTCTTTTTGATGTTACCCACAACTCCTCTTTGGGGCACTAGTGGCAACACCAAACTTGCAAGTGAAAACCCCACGCTAGAATATTTCTCCCGTGTCACCACGGGTCATGACTGTGGGTCAACTCTTCGAAACTTCGGGCTTCGAAAATATCGTTGCTTCCACCTTAATTTCCTTCTGAAACACTTGTCTATGAACTCATGAATCTCTGTCGCGTGTCCCCCTAGATCCAATCATCTAGCTGTACTTCAGATTTCACAAATTCACAAATATTCCACTCACTCTACACCCAAATCTCCCAAACTTCTATCTTTCATATTTTCTAATCCACTTTCATGTGTCTCCTCGTAGTCAACAATCAATATTCACCTCGCAATTTCGTGACTTCGGCAATCTCGCTCCTCGACACTTCAGAACACTCCAAACTATGAAATTTTGAAACACCTCACGGATAACCTCTGTGCAACTTCTCCTAGATCTGATGGTCTTGAATGATCTCGACTCCTTCTGGATGGTCCTTACTCGTTAATATTTGGGAAACCTTAAAGGATTCATCCCTTTGAATATTTCTCACCACTCTCCCTCCTGAGCTTGTTCCTCTTGAACATTTTCCTCCTTAGAGTGCTCTTCCCGATGCTTAATTGAATCTCATCCCATGCACACCTTGAAATAGGTCCTCCTCCACACTTTATCCTCTATTTGGACAACCTTTTCTACTCTTTTCAAGATTCTGAGTCGAAAGACTCTACCGCACACTCCTTGTGGACAAACTTCCTTCCTGCTATCTCTCTAGAACTTTCTGAGTCAAAATAGACTCTGTCACACACACCTTGCAGACGCTATGCACTCCTTGCATGCATATAAATTTCACGTTATCTCTTCTGAGCTTACGAGTTGAAATGGAATCTTTCAACGCACTCCTTGTGGACACTATGCACAATTTCACTTGCTCGTAGAAGAGAAACAATTGAAACTTATCTAAAGCTTCATAGACTCATACATTCAACCATGTAAATGAATACATAAAAACAAGAATAAGAAATAATAGAGAATTGTAAATAACATAAAGTCTACCATGCATTCATTCAAGTAGACGCAACAATACCAACCATTTGGGATAATACTCCTATTATATTCATTCAATTGAAAATATACATGTATTCATATATTTCTTCTCGGAACCTCTCGACTATTGACTATCAATAGCCTTTCAACAACTAGGGTGCGAACAACCTTTTATGGGCAACAAATACAAAGATTTATGCAACAGGGGATCTTTGAGCTCTTCCCTCCAACTATTCTAGAGCTATCCTATCGAATTAAAAGCTATCAACTACTAGAATTTATTACAATAAATGTTTGAGTCAGATAGATAAGAGAGAAAGCTCTAGATTTGTACTGCAATCTGTGGCAGTAAAGAAAAATGAATCCTTCGATGTCCTCATGAAATCGTCCATCTCCAAAACATTATATATGCTCTTTAATTACAATTCCTTTCAAAATATTTGTGTGATACCCCTTCTTCAAAATTTAAAATTCACTTCAAAATGCACGTTGGCGCTTAGGTATTCTCCACTCACACTTTGTTAGTGATGCTCCTGCATCATACCCCCTTGGATGAAAAATGCATGGATTTTTTTCCATGAGCTCCTGCACTGAACTTCCATGCTTCTAGATGTCTGTTTCACTTACTTAACTGGCATCGTGTACTGGGCGTCCCTTCCACTTTACTAAATACTCAAAATATGTTTTCCTCCTATTCTTCTTACCAATTCGCTATATACGATTTTCTCCATCTACGACCTCTCTACTACATGGATCTGCTTTTTCCAATGGATATCTTTCTGGTCTTTAGAACCTATGGTTCCATATTCCCTATAAGGATACAGGTCTACAATGTTGAATATGGGTGATATACCCACATCTTTTGGCAGCTCTAACTCATAAGCATTCTCACCAAATTTTCTTAGGATTTTTCAAGACCCTATATTTTTCAATTTCAGTTTATTATATGTTCCCCTTGGAAACCTCTCCTTCCTAAGATGTGCTAGAAATTTATCTCCAAATTCAAATTGAATTTTCCTCCTATGTTGATAAGATCTGTATTTATATTCATTGTTTCTCCTCTTCAACTATTCTCTGATCTAATTATGAAGTTCATGCATTTCTGCAGCGAAGTCTTCGGCTCCAGCGATTCTAAATTCATTGTTCTCTAGGTCTCTTAACTCTGACACTCCTCTCGGATTCATTTCATATACTATCTGAAATGGACTCTTTCTGGCACTTTTGTTCACATATTCATTGTATGCAAACTTTGCTTGTGCTGGAATATGATCCCACTGACTATGATGTTCAATGACCAAACTTCTCAACAAATATCCTAAAATTCGATTCACCACTTCAGTCTATCCATATTTTTGAGGGTGATATGCATAACTAAAGGATAGTTCTATTCCCAACTTATTCCACAATGTTCTCCATAAATGACCAACAAATTTGGTATCCCTATCTGAAACAATACTCTTGGGAAAGCCATGAAGTCTCACAACTTCCCTGAAAAACAAGTTAGCAACGTGTGTTGCATCACTGGTCTTCTGGCATGGGATAAAGTGTGCCATATTTGAAAACCTTTCAACTACCACAAATATGGAATCAATTCCTCTTTGTGTCCTTGGAAATCCTAATACAAAATCCATGCTTATTGAATCCCAAGGCCTCTCTGGAATAGGCAATGGTTGATACAACCCAATATTTTGTCTCTGCCCCTTTGCATACTGACAAATATTTTCACCTCTTCTCTCATTCCTGGCCAATAGTACAAATTTTTTAGCTGTGCAAATGATTTTTCATGGCCGAAATGTCTGGCTAGATCTCCACTATGCTTTTCCTTTATAAAATTCTCCCTCATCTAACACTTTGGTATGCACAACTGGCATCCTTTGAACAACAACCTGTCCTAGATCATATATTCAACCCATTGGCTTCTGTCTCTAAGCAAAGGATTCACACATGCTTCATATTCTTCTGAGAAATATGGATCATCATGATACATTTCCTTAAGGTATTCAAACCCCAAGGTTTTCATTTGAAATTCCTGTAGAAATAGACATCTCCTGCTCAATGCATCAACAACCTTGTTAGAATTATCAAAAATATGTTTAATGAAAAAAGTGAAATTTTGCATAAATTCTATCCACTTAGCATGTCTCTGGTTTAACTCCTCCTGTCTAGTTATGAATTGTAAAGCCTGATTATCACTATACAAAATAAATTATTTTGGAACGAGATAGTGCCTCCACTTCTTCAAGGATTGAATTATGGCGTAAAACTCTTTATCATATGTGGATTAATTCCTCTTAGTATCATTTAGCTTCTCACTGAAATATGAAACAGGCCCATTATCTTGTCTTATGACCGCTCTGATTGCAACTCCACTCGCATCACATCTCACTTGAAATGTCTTCCACAAATCTAGCAAGACCAAAATCGATTGTTCTGTTATCTTCTCCTTCAATATATTGAAGCTTTTCTCAGCCTCTTCTGTCCATTTGAAAGACTTACATCTTTTCTTCACTGTATCCATCATCTTTGCACCAATCTCACTGAAATTTATGATGAACTTCCGATAGAAACTCACTAATCCATGGAAGCTTCTCACTTGAAATATACTCCGTGGTGATGACCATTCTCTGATTTCTTTCACCTTCTCGAGATCCATCTTCAATTCATTCAAAGAGATCACAAAAAAAAAAATGAGTTATGTCTTCATAAAAGAGGACTTCTTTAAATTGATCAGTAGCTTCTCCCACTACAACCTCTTCATCACTAATTTTAAGTGCCTCAAATTCTCTTCCTTAGTTTTACTAAAGACTATTATATCATCCAGATATATGATCACAAACTTACCAATAAAATCCTTTAACACCTCATTCATCAACCTCATAAAATCACTCAATGCATTTTTTAAGTCAAATGACATAACAAGCCATTCATAAAATCCCTCATGTGTCTTGAAGTTTGTTTTCCACTCATCACCTTCTCTCATCCTTATCTGGTGATATCCACTTTTCAAATCTATCTTTGAAAAATAGTTCTCTCCACTTAAGCAATCCATTAAGTCATCCATCCTTGGCAATGGAAACATGTACATAATGGTGATTTTTTTTTATGGCTCTTTATTCTGTGCACATTCTCCATCCTCCATCCTTCTTCGGACTCAACACAGTAGGTACTGTGCATGGAATCAAGATTTCCATGACCAAACTTTTGTCTAACAAATCCTGAACCTATCTTTTTACCTCCTCATTCTCTTGAGGTGTCAATCTATACGTTGTTGTTTTTGGAAAGCTTGCTCCTGGAATCAAGTCAATGTGGTGACTAATACTTCTGATAGGTGGAAATGAGCTTGGAAACTCATCCACTACTATGTCAGCAAAATTCTCCAACAGTTCCTGAACTTCCTCGGGAAGATACTCCATAGAAGTACTTGTAAGGATATCTTCTGGCTTCCTCACCACAAAAAAATGAATCTCTTGTTCCTTCTTAACTTCACTCAGAAGTTCCTTCCCACTCATGAAAAGTATGCTCGTGATGGCTTCTTCATTCACCTTCTTTTCCTCAATCGGCAACAACATGTGTGTCCTACCATTCTTCTCCAAGGTATAGGTATTCTTTCTCCCATCATGAACGACATTCATGTCATACTTCCATGGTGTTACCAAAAAAAAATGACATAAATCCATGGGAATCACATCACACAACATTTCATCTCTATATCCTCCTATTTTGAATTCAATAAGGCATTGTTTAGTTATTGTTACCTGATGACCTTTCTGTAACCATGAGACTTTATATGGCGTCATATTTGCAGTCATTTCCAGCTCCAATTTATCCACCATCTCTGTGGATACTAAGTTATTAGTGCTCCCACTGTCAATTATCACCTTGCATACTCTGTCTTTAGTCTTGCAAGTTGTCCTAAACAAATTGTTCCTCTACACTGGCTTTTCAACCTTTGGCTCTAGATTTAAGAGAACCTTCTTCATCATAAAATATATCCCATCTTATGTTCCTTCTACTTCAACATCTCACTTTTGTGCTACTGAAATGTGAGCTTCATCTCCTTATTTCTTTCTCTTGAGGCATTCCCAAGACACATGTCATAACTTTACATAGGAATAACACTTTACTTCTCCTCCTCTGCCTCTTCCTCTTCCACTAGTAAAAGAGTTTCTACCACCACTATGTCTCCCTCGGGAACCTCCTCCTCTTTCAGAGTGATTATGTGGTTTTTCCACCTCACCTTTGGAATTTTGTGCCTTGTCATGGGTAACTCCTTTGCCTCTATTCAAACTTCTACCCCTGCTTTTTTTACTCTGATTTCTGGCCAACTTCTCCTATGCTTTCAGAGAAATATGATAAGCATTCTCCAGTGTCCTTACTGTCATCATGTTGATTTCATCCTAGATTTCATATCTCAGGCCATTGATATACCTGGAAAATTTTTCCTCGTCTCTCTCTTTTTCCATCCCTGATGTTCAATCTATAAAACTCCTATGTGTACTCTTTCACAGTCATCCCTTTCTATCTCAAGTTCTGCAATATTCTGAACATATTTATATGGTAATATTTGAGTATTAACTTAACCTTCATCTTGGCTACAATTCTATCCCAACTCTTAATACTTTTTTTTCCTTTGCTTCTCCTGTTAGCCTGCAGTTCATCCCACCACAGTGTTGCATGTCCTTTCAACCTAGTGACAACATGTTTCACCTTTTTCTCCTCATCGACATATTCATAGTCGAAATACTTGTCCATTTCTCATATCCGATCAAGCAAGTATTCAACGTCCAAATTAACTTCATACATTGGGATGTTTATCTTTTCCCTAGATCCAAACTTGACACCGCTCTCAGTAAGCGTTCTTCCAGAACATCCTCTGTTACAAATTCTTCAACTTCCACTTCTTCAATCTCTGCATCACTGACGTCTCTAGCTTCAAGTGCTCTCCTTTGTGTTGTTTCCATGGCATCCAACCTTGCACACAGTTCTCTCATTTCCCTTTTCCATAGATATATTTTCTACAGGTGGGTCCACACGTCTCCTAGGTGGCATTGTGTTGATGTATATGGTACCTTTCAACGATATCAACCTACTTCTCTATCTCCTTTATCTACATAAATCAATTATGTCCTACTCTGATACCACTTGGTGTAGCCCCCCTACCCTCCTACGAATTCTCTGACCTCCCAGTCTTGGATCCTCAAATTCCTTGAACTGAATTGGTTCTTTGGGCCTTCAACAGATCCTGATCGATTAATCCATAGGTCCTTTTGATGTTACCCACAACTCCTCTTTCGGGTACTAGTGGCAACACAAAAATTGTGAATGCAAACCCCATGTTAGACTCTTTCTCCTGTGTGACCACGGGTCATGACCATAGGTCAACTCTTCAGAACTTCAGGCTTCTACAATATCATTTCTTCAGCCTTAATTTCCTTCCAAAACACTTTTCTCCAAATTCATGGATCTCTGTCGCATGTCCCTCTGGATCCAATGGTCCAACTGTATTTTGAATTTTGAAACTTCATGAATATTCCACTCACTCTACACCCAACTCCTCTAAACTTCTATCTTTTGAATTTTCTAATCCATTTCCACCCGTCTCCTCGCAACCAAAAGTCAAGATTCGCTTCGCAACTTCAACGATCCCACTCCTCAACACATCAGAACACTCTGAACTCCAAAATGCCAAAACACCTCATGGATAACCTCCGTGCAACTTCTCCCATATTTGACGGTCTGGAATGATCACGACTCCTTATGGACGATCCTTACTCGTTAATCTTTGGGAAACATTAAAGGATTCCTCCCTTCAAATATTTCTCTCCACTCCCCCTCCTGATCTTGTTCCTCTCAAACATTTTCCTCCTTAGAGTGCTCTTCTCGACACTTAGTCGAATCTCGTCCTTTGCACACCTTGCACCAGGTCCTCCTCCACACCTTAGCCTCACTGTGGAAAACCTTCGTTACTCCTTTCGAGATTCTGATTCAAAAGATTTTGTCACGTATTCCTTGCGGACAAACTTCCTTCCAGCTATCTCTCCAGAAATTTCTAAGTAAAAATGGACTCTGTCATGCACACTTTGTGGATGCTATGCACTCCTTGCATGCATATAAATTTCACGTTATGTCTTCTAAGCTTATGAGTTGAAATGGACTATGTCAATGCACGCCTTGCAGACACTATGCACACTTTCACTTGCTCGTAGAAGAGAAACAATTGAAACTTATCTAAAGCTTCATAGACTCATAAATTCAACCATGTAAATGCATACATAAACACAAGAATAAGAAGTAACACAGAATTGTAAATAACATAAAGTCTACCATGCATTCATTCAAGTAGATGCAACAACACCAAACATTTGGGATAATACTCCTTCTGTTATATTCATTCAATTGAAAATATACATGTATTCATATATTGATTCTCAGCAGCTCTCGACTATCGACTATCAACAACCTTTCAACAACTAGGGTGCCAACAACCTTTTATGGGAAACAAATACAAAGATTTATACAAGAGAGGCTCTTCGATCTCTTCCCTCCAACTATTCTAGAGCTATCATATCGAATTAAAAGTTATCATCTACTAGAATTACAATAAATATTTGAGTAAGATAGATAAGAGAGAAAGCTCCAGATCTGTACTGCAATCTGCAACATTAAGGAAAAACACATTCTTTGATGTCCTCATGAAATCATCCATCTCCAAAACATTAAAGATGTTCTTTAATTACAACTCCTTTCAAAATATTTGCGTGATACGCCTTCTTCAAAATTTAAAGTTCACTTCAAAATGTGCAGTCGCACTTCGTTGTCCTCCGCTTGCGCTTTGTTGGTGATGCTCTTGCATCAATATTCCTAGAAAATATTGGAAGAAATAACTAGTTGAAATACTAATTTTGAATAACTCACTAGATTTAAAGACATAAACATCAAATAAATTATAGACATAAATCCTTTTTTGAAGAATGAAATGCAAAACCCATTTTGGGGATGAGTTGGAAGGTTTGGTAAGGGGTTTGTTGTGGCTTATTTTTGAATAAGTACTGGTGCATAGAGATTTCAACAAAAGGTGAGTGCATAGAAACCATGAGACCATAGAATCATGAGTATGTAGTTCCACTAAATCCTGAGTAAGTGGAGGCCAAGGAGTTATACTATACATCCTATACACCTAGTATCACAGATTCTCTATGCATATCTCTAAAGGTGAAGACCCTTTTGTATAAGTGGTTTACAACTAGAAAATTTCACCATATATTTAGGAATATTTTTTAACCACACTAGTCACCTACATAGATTTGAGGATTGTTAGTTTGTAAGTTTTTCTTGTAAGTAATGGAGAATATAATTTGTACTTAATATAGATATCATTCTTCTATTCTATCATGTTTTTTTTGCATGAATTATGTTGTAATGATCATCATGTTAATGTAATGGAGAGTTTTTTTTCCCATGTATGCATGTTTGTGATGTTTCTTTATGATGTATATGTTGTTATGTTACCAAGCATTTTGTTATTTTAGTTATCTAAAATTAATAAGGTTTAATAATGTGCAATGAACACTACCCCCCACTAAATATTTAGTATTGTGGACATTAATAACATGGAAAATATTATGTGTGTCTTGGCTTAGAGACATCATTCCATATGGAAGGTTGAATATGTCAATGAACTAGAGTACATTAATCCTATGTTGGACACCTTCTATGGAACCTAGGTATTTACAACATAAGCTACCACCCTTCAGGGTGGGTGGGAGATCATAATATTTTTTCCATTGTTTTTCTATCCCCGAATGTAAGATTTGATTCCTTAATCTATAGTGTAGACTTTCATTGTTAGCCTTCTCTTAAACTATAAATTGATGACGTTTTACATTCTTATCATATTCATCATCCAAAAACCATTTTTCGCTTGAATGACAACATTTTGGTTTTGTTTTATGTTTTTTTTTCCTTTTTTTTTTAAGCTTGTGCTCGGGGCAAAGAATCCTTAAGATGTCATGTTTGTTGGTAGATTTTATCCTAAAAAAAATTATTATCATAATCCAAAACCTAATCTCATCAAAACAATTTACTTCATAGAATCATCTTCTCTAATAGACCCTAGTTGATGTCGATCTCAACACATATTTGGGAACATGGGGAGAAACACAACATAATCCACTCAAGATATATTTTTAAGTAGCTACCCAAGTTATATCAACATCTTAAAATATTAATAAATGGAAAAAACATAATGATATATTTGGGAGGGAAACTTAAACTATAATTTTTGTGATAGACATAGTACCAAGGTTGAAATTTGGGAATCAGGTGGTAACAAAAGGACCTTCTCTTCCCTAGAACTAGAGACCCTCTTAAAAACAATTATGATAATGAAAAAGGTTTGAAAATTGAACAATAAATAAACATTTAGAACATATATATACCTCATAGTGTTTTTCCAAAGTTAAATAGATCCATTAGTAGAAGTCCAATGTAGGAGGCCAAAAACCATTGAGTTGAAAAATTATTGGAAAGGATTCGTAAAATAAGAGTGGTTTCCCAACCACCTACTTTGAGACCTCCAACTCCCACACCTATTTGAATTTCACCAAAATCCATTCACTAGGTAGAGGATTAAAATAAAGTTGAGATTTTGGTTTTTACCATGTCCTTGAAAGGGATAATATTCAAGGATGTAGGTGCTCCATTACCCATCGCTCCTCCATCTAGATGCAAACAAAAATGTCAGGGTATTTTCTTTTCATATGCTATAGTACTCAAACATTATATAATGATCACATGGTTATTTACTTGCAAATAGAAGCCAATATTGGCCCATAAGGAAAAATTTTTGGGGAATCCGAATGACTTATTCCCCACATTCATGGATGGAATCCCTGGTAAACCCATTAGTGTAAAATAGTGTTCCTCACTTAGTAAGACTCAAATTAGGTACCAATTGGCTCAAACATAGATACATTTCCTACAACATACATACATACATGAACAACCTAGTGGGCTACCTCAAGAGGTTGAGTTTATGGAGCTTCATGAAGAAGGTCTCTAGTTTGATATATCAATATTTTTGCCTATGTTGCATGACACATCTAATTCTGTTATAGGGTTTTTCATCACAATCAACACCAACATTTTACATTGGGTTCCATCCATGAAATGAGAGGAACAATTTGGGGGTTTATATATATATATATATATATATATATATATATATATATATATATATATATAGAGAGAGAGAGAGAGAGAGAGAGAGAGAGAGAGAGAGAGACTATGATCCACTTTGAGGGGGGAACCTCCTCTTACAATATATCCAAGTCATAATACAATATGAGATGTGATAAGATGATCCTAAGACTAGGTATCCTTGGTATATATATAGGAGACAAAGGGTACAATTATAATGAAAAGGTACCATGAAGAGTTCTAGATGACATACAATTATAATACCATAAATGTAATAATTCAATATCTAGGGATTAATTAGGGGTTTTACACATAAAATGGGGCTTTGTCTAGGTCTCAACATGCCCCTCCCTTTTAAACAAGTGTTTTCCTCAACACTTGACTAATTGCAATTATTTCTCAATGAAGAAGTCATCTTTTGATGTTGCCTCTTCCACTGTTAGGTTCTTCCATTTGATGAGGTTCTCTGTGATTTCTTGATTTCTTAGTTGCTTAATCCTTCTTTCAAGGATTATTTCTGGTTCTAGTATGATCTTCCCTTCTTCATTAATCTCTGGTAAAATGGTTTGGACTAGAATATTGTTTCCAATTACCTTCTTTAAGAAGGAAACATGGAAGACTAGATGTACACGTGAAGATGGAGGAAACTCCAAATTGTAAGCCATACCTTCTAGGGGAAAAAACATTTGGGTGCTAATTTAGTGTCCTTATTTTGATGCTTGAGGGACATTTGTTTATATGGTTGTATCCTTAGAAATACCCAATCCCTAAATTTAAATTCCCCTCCATCACAATGTTTCCATGCTTGTTGTTTCATCCTATTTTGTGTCATAACTAAGTTGTCCTTCAATAGTTTGAACAAGTGTTTTCCTCAACACTTGACTAATTGCAGGTATTTATCAATGATGAAATCATCTTCTTATGTTTCCTCTTCCACTGTTAGGTTCTTCCATTTGATGAGGTACTCTTTGATTTCTCAATTTCTTATTTTCTTAATCCTTCTTTCAAGGATTGTTTCTGGTTCTAGTTGTTGGAAGATTGGTTGTTATCATTGATGTCAACCCTAGTCATGGGTTTTGGACCGCAAGATTGATAAAGGTATTTGGACATGAAGGACAATGCACATGCATATACAACACCCATGAATGGATAGTATACAACATGTTGTTTTTGGTGGTATGTGTCACATCACGTGGATCCTCATGGTTGAGGAGAAATGAATTTTTGAAGATGACAAAGTGAATTGAAGAAGGAAGTACATGTAGGCCATGAAGATAATTAAAGAAAAGAATTACAAAATAAGAAAGTGTCAGGTTGGCCCTAATGTTAAAAGGAAGTGATATAAATGGTATAAATAAGCATCATTATACATTCATTTGATACAAGTCGAATTTCATAGGAAACAAGAAGTAAAAGAAGGCCAGATTTCAAGGGAGGATGAAGTCTTTTGGTGATGTGTTCTAAGGTATGTTATTTTCAGGTCATCTTACCATTTTTTCTATAACGTTTTTTCTAGAACGATTCAGATAGTGAAATATCTATGGTATTGAGAAGACATATCATAGTACCTCTGGTAAATATTTCAGCTCTTGACTCGCTATAATTATGGAGATACACTCTATATAATATAGGCTTTGTGACCAGTCCTGAAGCTAGTCAATAAACAGGTGTTCCGGGAAAAATAGTCATAACTTCTTCATACAGAATCCAAATGAAGTGGGACCACTTCCATTGGAAATATTACGGACTTTAGTTTCTTGTGTGTGAGTTTCATAATTGGATGTTAAATATTGAGCGTGGGGCATGCTGTACAAGTTGGGTCTTATGAATAGACCAGAATTGAATAAAGTCTACCATTCTTTTTATAACCTCTTTTTGGGGAGGATTCAAGGAGTGAAAATTGGAGGATTTTCAGAAAATACATTGAATAATATTATCTACAGGATTAGAGTACTCCAAGAATTGAAGAATTGCAGAAATTGAAGAAGTCCTAGGAAGCATTATCAGGTTTTATGTGATGATTGGTTGATGGTGGTGATTTACTATAAAGTTTTATTATCTCTCATATATTCTTGGGTGGAAGAAAGGGGCAAGGATGGAGAGTTCAAATATCTCTTGATATTGAAGGATTGTATCTTCCTCTTGGAGGTTTATCCCTCCCTCTACATTTGGAAGTTGTAGCTACCTTTGGAAGTCATTACTTCCCTTGAACAAAAACTATTGATTATTTCTCATATATTGTGCATGGTGTATTGTGGTGTCTTGGTGTAACTCTTATACTATTGTTCATTTCTCATTGGATATAATTGAATGGTTTAAGTATAAGTTGAAAAAGGTTTTCAAATTGTACTTGATACTGATTCACCCCCCTCTCAGTATCAACAATTGGTATCAGAGTGGGTTACCTTCAGTACAGTTTAAACACTAGAAGGAAGATCCTATGCAGAAATGGAAGACATCATTCCAAATGGGATTCCACCATTTGATGGAAGAAATTTTGAATACTGGAAAAATAGAATGGAAACTTACTTGAAATCTCTTGGGGTAGATGTTTGGTTCTCAGTTGCTTCAGGATACAATACTTTGAAGAAACCAAAGACTGCAACTTAGAAGGAAGCAAAAAGGAACAACAAACTGGCAATAGATATCATCCTGGATGGATTGATAGATTCAGTGAAATCCAAGGTGGGATCATGTGCATCAGCAAAAGAGCTTTGGGACAAGCTACAAGACCTTTATGCAAGGAAAGAAGTAGAAGAAGAAGTTGAAGAAGATTACAACATCTCAAATTTCAAAGAAGAAAATAGAGGTCAGTTATTTTTCTTTAGTTGTGAAGGAGTAGGACATGTTGAATTTGAATGTCCTCATCCAAGGATTGAAAGAGATGACAATGAAGAAGAAGAAAATCATGAAGTAGAAATGATTCAACAAGAAGATGAGAATCTTAAAAAATTGAAGCATGTTGAGATTG